>JARJDS010021895.1:0-20270 GCA_030264155.1 Atheta pasadenae | reverse complement strand
TAAGCTGCAAATTAAGATTTTCCGTACAACGTGGAAAACCACAGTTTCTTGTAAATTTCTGTTTGACTATGAAGTGACAATCAGTAAACACACAAGTTTGCGTTGGCGTACTCACGCTTACAGTTCATTGTTTTGCAAGAACGCAACACAAAGGAAGCCAGAGCTTGGAAGACGTTATTGTTGTTTTGCAAGACATGAGGAAGGCGTAGTGCATCGGGCGTTTGTATGCCAATCAAGTAGAATTACCCAATTAAGCTGAGTGAACTCGGCAAACTGTGTAAACCAAGCAACGTCAATGAATAAACTTAAAGAAAAATCTACGACGCTTAGTGTTGAATTTAAACTAGCAACAAGCGTTCGTGTTAGTAAACCAGAAACTGAAAAAAACGAAGATTTTAAGATAAGCACGATTTAAGTTGGCACGTTAGCGCATTCACGAAACGTAATGTTTAAATACCAACTTCCTTATCGTCAAAAAAACACACTAAGATCTTTTTAAAAGATTGTTATGCTTTCAATATTTAAAATTACCCTTAAGTTATATGTTACAGGTTAAATAGTTAAACATGAAATGTAACAATGTTTTCTTTTTTCAAATTACAGTGCAGCATGGAAAAATCTACATTTGGTCGTTGTTTTGCATCGCGACGTAGCAACGAGTCCCAATGTCCAATGCTGACCTCCAAGTTACCAGCGCTCAATAGCAAAACCACCACATCGCTCAAGCAAAAACAAAAGCACGGCAAAACCAAGTCAAATCTTCTCACCATGAAAACGTCACCGAACACAGCGAGTTCCAACCAGAAGAAACTACGTTTTCAACTCGCCAAAGAACGCAAAGCCAGCACCACACTCGGGATTATTATGAGTGCATTTACGATTTGTTGGTTACCATTTTTTGTGCTTGCGCTGATAAGACCGTTCCTAGACTCTTCACAGACGATAAACACGCTGTCGAGCTTTTTTCTCTGGTTGGGCTATGCCAACAGTCTTCTGAATCCAATCATCTACGCAACCTTGAACCGAGACTTTCGCAAACCATTTCAGGAGATTTTATACTTTCGATGTGGGAGTCTCAATCACATGATGCGAGAAGAATTTTACCATAGTCAGTATGGTGATCCGGAGCATCACATTACAAATCGATGTACTGATTACGACGAAGGTGTCGAATATATCGAAGCTGAAGGTGAGCAATTAAAACCACCCGATATGAATGCCGCACACGAATCGTTCCTATGATGATCCAAGCATGATTCTGACTCAGACTCTGACATCGATGGTATTGGAGACAGAGGTAGAAAGGGTGAAGAAAACGAGACTGATTGCAATGCTGTGCAACTTCAAGTGCGCGGTGAAACAAAGAAGCAATAAATTCAGACTAAGCAATATATCAGCTTTCTCAAAGGTATAAATTGCTGCTAAATAAATTGAAGGCCTCAACACTTTTTCAAAAACTTTGGAATCCAGTTCGCCAGTGGAATGAAACTTTTGAAACAATTTATAAACGACGGCCGCAAGACTGCAATGACAAAGGCGCTCAATATCTGTTAAAATGCACTCGGAGTGGATTAAATCAACTTGTTTGAAAAGTTTGAAATTTTAATAAGTGTTCAAATATAAACGACTTAATAAATATGTTTGTGCTTCGTCTATTTTAAACTTTTGTGATGTCTCCGAAGAAAACGCAACAATTTTATTCGTTTGCAAGCAACCAAAGAAAAACAAAGAAATTAAATATACATGTGTTTAATTAAAAAATGTATTTAACAGTTTGTTGTTTTAACAAATCGAAAAACGTTATCACAAATTTATTGTTTGTAATGACGTATGGAAAACTATTTTACGCTTGCGTTAGTTGAGTGAAATTTGATGATTGAATAATGAACGAATCGACATATTTGGTTTCATTTGCAATTTCACCTTTGGTTAATTGATTTTATGTATTGACATAACATTTGTTTTTCATGTTTTTATTAAATATTGTATCGAAAATAAAGTCATTTTATTTATTTTTTCATTTATTTTCTCAAAAACGTGTATCCAACATAGGCAACCCAAATAACACCGCAATTACACAAATATATGATTTTAATTAAAACATTAATTGCAAAATATTGAATTGATGGATAAATAATTAAAACGTTTGTAAACATGATCAAAAAAAAAAATTGAAATGTCACGTTTCAGATTGCAAATTTTACGAGTGTAATTAAATTCAAACATTAATTTGATAATTTAATTAATGGCGAGTTCACTACGGCCTGATGCATTTAATTTATAACGTTAAATGTTGAATTTTGGCGTTAATACTTTGTTAATGTAATGAATTTTTGTTAAAATTCACTTACCAGATTTGCATAAAAGTAGACAGTTGTGACTTGCATTTATTTATTAAAACAATAGTTTAGTTGTCAACAAAAACAAAACAAAAAGAATAATCAACTCGCCCATGACTGTAGCTAGACTTTTGTTTAAAAAATCTTTACAAGTTATAAATTTGATAAAACTTGACATAAAAATATCAACCCCACAACTAATTCTATATTTTTTGTATTATTTTTTTTTTATATTAAGTACAATACTTAGCATTAAACATATTTCTTCTTCATCTGACAGCAAACATGTATAATCAGTATTTAACATGATTTATTTACTTTATCGCCTTTTGTGTAAAATACTCCGATTACTTGTGTTTGCTTTTCTGCCAACTTCTCTCATTCTTAGACTTTAGTTCACTCCGATAATTTCACTCAAGCATACCACAGCGCAACCAACGGCTTCTTCAATGTTTCATCATTAAGCAACATTCAAATTTACAACATTTGCTGGAGTGGTGCTCACGATGCTATAACACTATGTAAACTTTATTGAACAACTTAGAACTCCTTATAAATTCGAATGGCGTGTTGGCGTGCGATGAAATATTATCTTAAGCTCGACGCGTAGGCAGCAAACTCAAAGTTATCAATTTGTTGCTATCATAACACACGATACAAACAAACAAAATTTTATAACGAACTCATATGTTAATATTAAATTACAAACAATTCAAAAATAAATTTATATTTTGCGTTAAAACCGAAAAAAAATGAAAATAAAAATTAAATTCAGTGGTAATGTAAATAAATTGTAAATAAAATATTAATCATTACTCTCTAACCTAATTATGCGCGGAAGGTTAATGATCAAAGTCGGCCAAAAGTCCATTTAGTCTTGGATCGGATTAACGAAACACAGCGTCATTAATCTTGGACTCTACAATCGATATTGCAAGCTAATGCTCGACCACTTCCGGCTAGCGCATACAAAATGCACTCAGAAATGCATAAATCAAATCAAGCAAACAAAACATAGATTTGCGCTTTGAATTGGAATTTACAAAAAATATCATTATTGTGTGTATACAACAAAACAAACATGGTGGTAGAAATAAAATTAAAACGATAATAATATTATAAGTAAAATGTCTACTTTAACCTCAAATCTAATCTAGTCATACACAGACTTGACATTTATCTTTATACTTGAAACCTTTAGTCATGGCGTAAATGTAATTTTTTATAACTAACTGTACATGTAAAACTGTATATCTGTAAAACTATTTTTCTATGTAAATAGTAAAACAATGTAAACCTATTGATAAACATTGAAAGTGTCGAAAACATAAAAACAATTGAATGTACATTTTAATGTATTATCAAAACATTTTTTGTTTTCTTTTAATTTTTTTTTTAGTTTTGTTTATTTTGTTTTGAATTGTTTTGTGTTGTGGGTTGATAACATTTTTAAATTCCGTCCGTTATTCAGTGCGTGAGTTGACTATATGCAACTTACACAACATATGCACTTACACCTTAGGACGTTTCACCGTAAGATGTCGCTACTTTAACGTGTTGTGTTAATTGCATATAGTTGGTTAAAATTTTAGAGTAGTGCTTAAACTTCCAATTAAGATTTTAAATGATTGTGTACATTGTTGAGTAAACATTTTTATTAAATTTAATTCTGGTATTTCTTTGGCATAAAAATCCAAAGCATGCATTGAGCTGATTTTTCCGGTTAGTTATACATTTCCTTTATCGCGTTTTGCTTTTCATGTGGTTATTCAAGCGGAGATCATCTTTTTACCAATTAACTGTTATTGATTACACCGCAATGCCAATAAATCACTGAGTTTTATTTTTTTGTATTTACTGCTGTTCTTGTTACTTTTTAAAAATTAACTTTAAGGACATTTAATTTAGGCAACCAACATTACAATTCTAATTGTATTTATTTTTTTTGTTTAAATATTAACGACTGAGACAATCTTTTAGAACAATTAGATGTTTCATTATTTATCACAAAATTAATTTTTTGTTTAAGTTTATAATATATATAAATATTAAATGTCTTTTTCAATTTATAAAAGAAAATATCTACATAAAATTTATGCGTGTAAGTGTACATGACATTAAACATGAACATACTGTATACTTGTATAAGTAACGACATTCATAAGTGTTCTAAATGTAAAATAAAAACAAAATTATATATAAGAAAAATATATAAACTATTAATATATTATTTAGAAAATAACGTTGCAAAATTGTATCATTGCAACATGAATAAAAGTTACAAACGAAGAGTTTAACTAAGAAAATTATAAATTGAAATGAAACACAGGGTAGGCATATATACTTTTCCAAAGATGTGATGTGATGATGATGTGACTCTTGTACACTAAACATAGTTATTAATATCTAGCGTACATTAATTGATATATTGACGTAGACATGTATACTTATTGTAAGTGTAAACTGAACTATTTATTATAACGGAAACTAAGTGTATAAGTATAATTATTTTAATCGAATGGTATAAATATGGTGTAGTTTAAATCAAAGTTTAAAATGAAGAAAACAAACAGGTAAAAAAACAGTAAAATTTAGTATTAAATAAAAAAAGAAGTATTTAAATTTGATAAAAATTCAATGATATGGAGAGAGTGTTAGATTATGTTATGGATTTTACAAAATTTGCTGCAAATATTTAGGGATTGATAAGGGGTGATTCGGCGTGTATTGTATAATTTTAAAATTTTATTATGTAAGTAACTATTCTCTGTAGTACTGTACGATTCTTTATATTTATGATGAAAAATTAATAAATGCATATATGCAAATCTATTTTATTTGTTTTATTTATTTATTGTTTTTTTTTAAATGTTAATTTTTACGTTTTTGTTTATAAACTAAAAACTTAATTTTAAGATCCTAAAATTTATTTAAAAATGTTTGATAAAACGAATCACAACGATCTTAGCAGAGAGGCCATGAAAGGCCATGTTCCTTCGAAAGCCAATTAGTAAAAAATTGTTTAAATGAAAGAGCTTTTTATTTTGATTATTACAATTCTAGTTTTAAGTTGATTGAGTGATTTATAATTTTTAATATTAGTCTTGTTTAAAGCCCTATTCCTTGCTCATTTAGATAAGTTTTATAAACGTTAAATGTGAGAAAAAATTATAACTTACATCTAAAATAGAAAAAAGTGATTTAGGTAGGTAAATCACGTAATAAAACAAAGTATTAATTAATAATCAATGAAAAAAGATCAGTAAATTAACAAATAAATCCTGTTTATTTGTTAAAGTGGCCCTCCATGATTCCAACACCTTATTATTAATTATTTGTTTATTTTTGTTTTATATTCTCTTACTCTTTTCTAGTTTCCTATGATTTTATATAAAAATAAGAATAAAAATAAAGTACAAAAGTGTTGATTTGGTTGTCTTTAAAACAATTTAATTGTAAAGGTAAAACAAGCAATTACAAGCTTAAAATTAAGATATTGATGTAAATTTTGCTACTTGATTACAAAATTAAATTTTGAATTATTATAACTCACTTTTCTCACTTTAGGTTACAACAGAAGTCATAAGTTTAGTATTTATCTACAAGAGTGTGTTACCACGTGATACCACTGAAGCTTATAAGGATTTGCAAGATAACGTTACAAAGTTCTCCAAAATTTAGGCACAGCATTATTGTTGAGATTAGAAAGTTAGTCATTTGTGTATACATCAGAAACTTATCAGTAAGTTATGGTAATGAATGTTAACTTGTTTCAACTTACATAATTATAACTAAATATCTAAACATTTAAAATGTAATTTTTTATGTCAATGCACAAAACTAAATTGTCAAACTCTAATTTGTTCAGCAATATAACAGTCTTCAGTTTTTAGATTTAACTTGCTGTCTTCTAAATGGCACAATCACAATTTTCTAATAATCATAAATAGAAAACTAAAGTATAAAATATAGATTCATTTAGTTATGTCATTAATATTAAACTCATAACAAAATATTTAAAAAAATTCTAAAATAGCTAATTTGCATCAAAAAGAAATTCGATATTTATGTATGTTATCTATAATTAATAAATAATTTAACATTAATGTAGATGAAGCAGTAACTACTAAGGAATAAAATAAAGTTTGTTCTATTTAATTTTGTTTATTTAAACAAAAGATAACAATACCTTGTGTAATAAACTAAAAAAACTTTTTTTTACTTGAGAATTAATTAATCTTATACATAAAAAATAAGTTAAAATTAATCTTCAACAATAAAAAATCATAATTATAATACTTTATCAGAATAAACAAGTACATAAAGTTGTCACTCATTACACAATTTTAATTTAGACGACATTCACGGTTCACAAAACCCAAGAGAAGAGCAAGCAAGGAGTGTAATTAGTGAAAGTGATGAACATCACTGGATTACGATGCGACTGCTTCTACATTCAAATTTTCATTAAGATCAAGACTATGCGTAGGCGCAGAGCACAAAAGTTTCTAGAAACTATTACTATAATTATAACGCCATTTAATTAAGATTGATTGAAATCATCAACAAGTATAATTTACTATTTATTAAATTTTTTTATTAAAAAATCATTAAAAAATAGATATATAAAAAATAGTGTCTAAATGAAAACTCAACAATTTTAACAAAAAAGATTTTAAATAAGTTCTAGTCAAAAAACTGGAAGTACATAGATATTTTTAAAATAATAGAACCAGAACAGAGAGAAACTAAAGTTGGTAACGAGTTTAAAATTTTCTCAACTTAAACTTCACATCGGACGCTTGTTGTCTATTGTAAAGCGCAGCGCGTCTTTTTTTTTAAGTAGTTCTAAGTTAAAAGAAAAACGCAATACATTAAATTTTAATTTAGTGTCACAAAAGATTTAAATTTAGTAAAAGTTTTAACTATAAGCATGAACAATACTGATAATTTGATAGATAAAAAAATAAATTCATTAAGTAATAAGAAAGTAATGAGAGTTTCTTACAAAATACTGCAGTTTATGCATCGTTAACTCAGGTACTTATGAAATAAGAAGTCATCAATCTTTTATAACGAATATATCTTAAACTATACTTAAAAATCACTAAAACAAAATGGTTCTACGTCCTTATAAAAAAAATGTATCACACTTCTATATTAATTTGTTAAATTTAATTTTTTTGTACTTTTAGTGTGGTTTTACCCCTTAAAATAACAATTTAAATTAAATTTTAATCGACCAATTGCTCCGAGTTAAAAATTAATTTGTAAAAGAAAACATTTATTTATTATGTTCTTTGTTACTATAAATATTTCTTTAAAAAATAACATGTTTCCTTTTGTCTGCGATGTCATAAATGACCTTCATTGGTTATTGTTTAGTATTCCACGTGTTAGATAATCATTGACAGACAATATATTTCTTTTCTTGAAGCTTTTCACTGAAAGCTTTTGGAATTATTGACAGCCATCACACTTGACACATTAAATGGAAAAAAAAAATAAAACAATACACAATTCCTATTAGTTATCAGAAATAACATCAAAGAACGAATATCTTTATAAAAAAAAAGATCTTGAAAGCATTGAAAAAGTGTCATTTTTCGTTTAGATTATATCATACACTTAAAGGATTTTTTGTGTTTTAAGGACATCACGCATCATTCGTTGTAACGTTTAAATTTTATCTTCAACGTCCTCTAATGTCCTTTAATGGCGAAAGACTTTTGTACGCCGAGAAGCGTTCATTAAGAAATTAAGTGACTAAAAGGGCTAAAAAGGACACAGCTGAAAGCGACTGGTACTCAAAACTCTTCTGAACACAAGCCAGCAAGCATCAAACCGGTTTCAACTTTTTACCGTTTTTCTCCTGATTTTTATTTTTTAACTTTTACCGCTGGATAATTAAATTACAAGTATTTTAACGTGCTGCAAAACACGTCATGCCAAAAAAAAACGACAAGTCACTTCAGTGACCTCGTTTATTTTCTAAATCAGCTTTTGCTAAACGCAATCACTTAAATTAATTAGAAAGAAACAACTCGAAAACGTTTTAATCAATTTAAATGTTTTAATTAAAACACAACAAGTAAATAGACAGAATAAATATGTTGCTGGTTGTTTCAACAATCATTTTTTATGTTTACATTTTAACTTGTACAATTGACATAAAATATCAACAAAGCTTGAGTTTTGTGTTGTGAGGACGCACACAGTTACAAATTGACAATTTTATGCCACACAGCGAATAATAAGAAAAAGTCATCCGGTGGGATAACGCCGACGACGGCAGGGCAAATAATTCAACACCGCGGCTCGGTTCTCGGTGGAAGCAAATTTTTCACAGCTTGAAACAGTGCGAAAAAAAGTGGCGCAAGGCGGAGATTTACAAGGTGGTATGGCGCCAGGAGTTAATGGAAACCAGAAATTGTGGACGCGCCAGACGCAAATATTCCCGGACTAATGTCGAGCTACCAAGAATTCGTAAGATGGAGAGCGACGCAGATTACTTTCATCTTCCATTTGCGCGCTATGCCAGCCAGGCCTTCATTCATAATTTAGAATGCCGGCGCTCTTTTCTTTTGCGCGCGCAACAAAAAGCTAATTAATTGCATTCGAACATGGCGAACACGCACTCGAGAAAGTGGCAATGCCCATCGCCATTTTTACACTTCACACAATGCAAATCTTTATGGTACTTGGTTAATTAAAGTTAATGAAATCTTTTGCTTTATACGACAAGATCAATTTTGACTCAATTTTATTTCTGCTAGTTCACAGGTTTTTTTTGGTTAGTAAACTCATTATTTAAAGTTTCAAGAATTAATTAACAATTAATAAGAATACATGTTTCCTTTTATTCCCGAATTTTGTTTGTGTAAAATTTTTTAACAATTTTAAAGTAATGATCACACACAATTGTTGATAACTTTTGTTCTATGTGTCGGAATTGAATGAATCAAATTTTTTTGTGTTTTTAATTAGATACTCAATTAATTTGACCAATAGATGATTAGTTAACATTTAATTAAATGTCGTTATCAATTACTTTTACAACAATAATAACTTTTTACCTATTAATTTTGCAATTGTTTACTTAATTTACTGTCACGTCTTAAAAAATATTGTTATTAATTTAATCTAAACTGAACAAAATAGTAAATTAAATTTTCTACAATATGCAAAAAAAAACTATTGTCTAGCTCTTTTACCTTTTAAGATATGATGTTTTAAAACTCAATTTTTTTCTGTAAAATTTAATTTTTTTAAATGTGAACCAAAATAAAGCAATAATTCAACAAAAATTGTTCTTTAATATTTCATTGTTTAAAAAATATTTTATTGTTATGTTGATAACACCAAACGACTTGGGATGCAAATACATTACGTGCCAAGAATATAGCACGGATTTGAATGAGTCCGGTGTGTTGAAATGGAGCTTTAAGCTCGTGCTACGTCTTGCAGAACATACCACAACTTGAGAACGCAGTTTATGGCCAATTATATTGCTCCCAAATGACTCGTAAGGCAGTTGCGATAAAGCGATACAAACGCACAAATAAATTTTGTTTTTTATTCAAATACAGTTGAACAATATTCAAAATTATGTTATATTTTCCCTACAAATCTAAATGCCCTACATATTTAGAAGATAATGTGGCCGATAAAGATGATGATAAAGCATAAAAATGTCCAAAAAATGACCGTACAGAACCGTAAAGATAAAGTAGATAAGGAAATATTAAAAGGGCTCTCATCGAACCCTTAAGCCGCCAATCGATTCGTTGGTTTATGGCGGCTAAACGCAGAAGACGAAAATCCGTCGGTGACGTCCCCAAATGACCCTTAAATTATAGTTATTTTACTGCCGGCGCATTTGAGGCTGATATATATTTTCGGGATTTGCCGGCCCGACGTCCGACCGGGTTGCAGCCGCCGCCGTTGAGCACAACCAACACCGGCGACGGAACAATTCCACTCCGGCAAAGACCGCAACACGCAGGACGAAATGCGAATTTATTTCGTTCAATGCGTCACAACGACGCTGTTTAGTAAGCCAAGAGTAAAACCAACAAAACCAACAAAACCAACAAAACCAACATAACCAACAAATAGTCATAAATTATTATCAGCGTTTATTAGTGCCTCTGACAGTTGGAATATTTCTAACACGTTGTAAATTGTTAATAAATAAACAAGAACTTATTCAAAATTATTTATTTACCGTTTATTAATACCGGTAATTATTTTTTTTAATTTAAATTTATTGTTAATGTTTTGGCACTGTACGTCCACGACAGGAAGCAGTAAATATTCGAACGCGAATAAAATACTTAATGGACTAAAGGGGCACAGCGTGGCAATAAAGTCCAAGGTACCTTAGACTATTATCCTTGTCCTTTTCTGGCTTCACTGGCAACCCTTAACCCCTTGGTAGTGTATTTTAGATGGGACATTAATACAAACTAGTTAATCACGTCACAACTGTTACGCTGTTTATTTTTTTTCTTTTGATATAATGTTTATTGCTCGTTTTCTTTCATTTATCACTCTCGGTTCAACATTTGCCCGCGGTTTCGCTTGTATTCCTCTAGTGCATTTTTTGTTTGTCGCTGTATCGATTATGTGATTGAAAAGTTTTCCGATGTGTTGAAGTGGAAATTGAAAAGTAAGTATTCACGGAGTGCAACGGATCGGAAAACGTACTTTGCCCTCGATTGTTCGGGATAATGACGCGCTGGTTGGGACACGCACATAACAATGAAGACGCAATAATTCTGTCTAGTATATATGCATAATGTAGTAGACGGGCGCGCTATTGGCAAAGTAGTCCTGTCATCTCGATCATCGATTTGCATAATTTCGCGCTTACCCCCAACGAGCAGCCTGCAGTTTGGTCACGTCACGCCTTCAAAGCGCTTTATTATTTAAAATTGCTGACAATTTTAGTGAACAAATATAAATATGAATAAGCTTATTACATGAAAAAAAAAAATTATGAGTTAAGTTATTAGAATGTAAAAATATGTTTATTCATAATTCCCGGCGCCTCCACCCTATACCACACTATATAATATTATATACTCTGAATAATAGAATATTTAAAATTTAATTATTAACTATTATTATTAATTGACAATAAAAAAAAATTTTAAAAATTTTAAAAAAATTAACAAAAAATAATTAGCCCGGCACCTCCACCCTATACCTGACCGTAAATATTAAAACAAACGCAATGCAAATGAAAATGTGCAATCATAAATTATTAAAATGTTTAAATTATGTTCGACAGCAAATAAAATTGTTAATGTGATCCTGCACTTAGGAACCTACCCCGAGCGACCACTTAAAACCTTACGCGTGATAACTGCATCGGCGCATTAATGCAAATACACGACACGTACCTCAGAAAGTGCGGCAGCCAGCCACAATTTTCGTACTCCACAATCTACGTGCTAAGTAATATCGTCATCTAGGAAGGCAAACAGAATATTGAACACAGTCCTTCTACGAAAACGAAGCGACGCGCCGCTCTTGAACATCAACAATTATTAACGAAACGTTAAGTAACGTTACGTTAGTTATGTTTCAGCATGAGTTAAATTATTATACTTTAAGGTTATTCAAAAATCTGTTTCAGCGTTATTTCGATAATAAATGTAGAAATAATTAAAACGCAAATTGCAATGTGCACCAGAACGTGGAATGTGGGAAATTAATGTGAATAATGTGAAATACATTTCCGCTAGAGTTGATGTGGTGTGCCATAGAACGGGTAGCACAGGCGAGAAAGCAATTTCAAACGTACATACCTTGGTCATTTTTAATGTTCTTATCGTCGACAGCTTGCAAGTGTTATGTACTAATGGAAAATCGATGGCGCATTTCTGCGCGCCGTTCGCGCGCCACATAAAAAAGGATAATAAAACCTGCACTGGCTCGTAACCATCACGTGCCATAATACAAAACGCATGAAATTTATGCGCCATAGCTAAACAACAGCGTTAGTGTCGTTGGCGCGTCAACAATATTGATACAAACTGTCAGTCATGTCAAACCTTTGTGTTTTTTGTTTACTATTTTAAAGTTTGAAGGGTTAGGTCACGCGTAACATTGCCATAAAGATAAACAAATGTTAATTCTCTCGTTGCAATTTGTAGCAATTGGCAAATAGATTCCAAATTGACTACCACGTACGATTTTGATTCCAGGTATAGTGCAAGGTGAACGCGTTCCGCTTTCCGGTACGAAGCTTTGGGTTATGTAAACGATACCATTTTGAAGGCAAATTTATGCAGCGATCCGACGCGATTCGTTTTGCTTCCGATGTTTCGTTATCTATCCGAGCCACACATTTGTTCCGGTTTGGGCGCGGCTTGTGTTTGATCCAATCGTTTCACTATTTTCGAATTTCCGTCTCTACCAAACGACGATGTCTAATATGCATTTACAGAAAGCTCAAAACTTGGGTGTGGTTTTAAATTACACACATCCGATTTATCGGAGATATTATGTACATAATTTGAATAAAATTTTATTACCCGGCGCCTCCACCTATTACCACATTATATAATTTTGTAAATATTAAATAATTTTAATAAATTAAACTAACTATTAACTGATCTGATTGAAAACATCAAAAAAAATAAATTAAAGTTATAAATAAAACAAGTAACCCGGCGCCTCCACACTATACATTACTATAAATAGTGAATATAACTTTATAAAAAAATTAAAAATTAAGAATGTTCAATAATAAATATTTGTGTTAAAATTATTTATTACTTGTAAAAATGTTAATTACTTATCACTTGTTGTTGTTATCAAAATAAGTTCTAAAATAATATTGTGTCTTTGCTTCAAATAAATCGTTTTTGCTTGTTATTTTCACGCTGTCAACCGCATTCATTAATTACCATCATCAAGACGTTGTTGAACTCATTATTGCTAGAAATGTTTAAGTAAAACACAACGGAAGCTTTCAATTATTCTCTGTGCGTTCGTTTTCCAACCAGTGCAATTTCATTTAAATAATAACATTCAATAACTATACTTAAATGTATATTGATTTAAAAATCAATAAATTATATAAAGGAATCCACACAATCTGAACTTGAAAAAAAATTACAATTGTGTTTTATTCATAGGTATCATTACATAAATTACATTTTTTAATAATAAAAAAAGTCGATAAAATTTACATTGGAAATTTCCAATAAAATTTCAAAGGAATGAAAAATATCGCATCAAATCTATCTTTGAGTTTACTGAGCTTTTCAATTTCTTTTCGTTGATCAAAGTTATAGAATTTTATATATCTTGCTTTTATCGTTTGAAATGTATGAAAGCTATCAATGTGTGGAATACATTTTTCGGATTATATAATATTTTTTGCGGGGTTTTGTTGGGTGTAATAATAAAAATGTTGGACGGCAGTGGCAAATAAGTGAGTGTGGTAAGACGCAATGACGAAATGAACTATTTCCAACACCTTTCGTTCCAATTACAAGTTTTATTACGCCCTCGAGACAAACAACCGAAACAAGTTACCAGCCAATGTTGGCAGCAGGGATTTGTTCGACTATTTGAAACAGTCCAAGTTTTTACGGCGTTGCTTCGTACTTGTTAGGCTAGACAGATTCTAGTTTTACTGTCGGGAATTTTTTCGTTGAAAATGAGATACGTCAGAGTTGGCTTTGTAAAAAAAACAAAACATGAAATTTTAAAACAAAAATAACAAGAAAAGTTGCGATTTTGTTTTAGTGAAAAAACAGTTTTGTGAAATTACATAATCTGTAAACTGCAATCAACAATCTGTGTGCAAAGACTTATTTCGATGGGCACGTGCAGCGTAATCAATATCATCCATCCATCCAGATTTCCCGATTGCATTAGAACCTACAATAAATCTCGTGATACGCTCCACTAATAAGCAAGCATGGAACAACAAGCGAGAACATGTTTGAGTACCGATTGTACTTACCTTGTTGTTGGCGTTCTAGTACGCATATGCGTGAGTGTTTGTTAACGTGAAGAATGGTTTAGGCCAAATTGCAATAACAACAAAACATTGCATGGCTCGTGATGCAATTACTCATAGGACATGAGTGCAAACAATGCGCTTTCGCACCTCGCAACATACGGATCTGTTACGCACCAGAAAACGCATTAACAAATCGACATAAATATTCATATTACGTTATTTTACCAAGCTGCTTTTTAATTACGTTTATTGCTAATATTTTAGTTTTGGTTTTAAAAATAGGAGGTGATACGGTTTGAAAAAAAAGATTTCATGACTAGCATCAATTTGTTTTTGTTACTTACTGTTACAATTTGCATAGTTTCCGGAAGCGGAAATAAGGTGTGAATACCCAATGCGCGATTTTAATCATTCTAAAGTATATTATTTCATTTCCACCGTGACTCTGCGCGTTTGCACCCCTGATTCCATTTGTTCTTCACGGCACGTCGTTCTTTGTTTTTCATGTCTTTCTTGCTTTGACTCGCAACTCGTATCACATCATTTCTCATGTTTGCAACATGCACCCCCTCAACTTAATCCAAACTGCGACGCTTTGTTATTTATTATCCGGACGTTTAAAGTTTAATTGTGTTTCAACACGAATAAAAATCAACAAACAGGTAACAGGTGCGTTTATTTTTATGTTTATCACATAAAATTACATTAATAAATGACATATGTCAAATTGAAATTAACCAGCTTTTTATTAACTTTTAACCACTTTTAACGTTGTAATTTTATTTCGTTTTTTAAAATTAATCTACACATTTAATCTAAAGAACAGAAAGTATTTTTTATTCAGCGTTATGTCATCCAGAATTGTTACTGGAAAGAGCGAATATTCAAAGATGGGGAGGAAAATAACAGCATCTGAGGTTAGACAAAACAAAGACAAAGAAGCCCTCGTGGAAAAGGCTTCGCGAACAAAAGATGATGCATCGACCAGAGACGTTCCAGCTACCGGCGACAAGTATAATTTATTAGGCGAGGCGATCCACTTCTACGACAAGCCTTCCATGAAGAAACACGCCAAAGTGCCACCGCCTACGCCTGCTTACAACATCGATTATCAGCGCCCGATCGAGCACAAGCCGGTGGCAGTTTCGCACGTTCAACCCGACGAGTTGCCACATGTTAGCGATAGTGGCATTCGGTTTAGTATCCAAGCTCTTGGAAAAATTTTAGGTTACGACGAATACGAGTATGATCTCGTTCAGTTCTGGTTATTAGACATCTTAACCGATTGTCTTTGGAAAGCTCAGGACGTATTTAAGTTTGAGGAAAACGAACAAAAAGTTATCCTTGAATGGGTTACTGGTATTTTTAAGATAATAGCTGGTAAATTATTTTATTAAAATTTATTTTTAAAAATTTAGTGCTATTATAAAAAGATTTGTTTTAGATCCAATATTAAATTTATCTCGAAAACAGTTTCTCCGACTTTTCAAAAACGTATTGTTTGCGTTGTATAGAGACATAAGTGAGTCATGTGAAAAGTTTCCCGAAACTAGTTTTATGGACTCTCATGTTCGTGAGATAATAGAACAAGAAGAAATGCTATTTACAAGATTATCTAATGAAGATGATGATTCCTCTTCTTCCTCGGAGGACAGTAACGTTAAAGCATCCGTATCAACATTTTCTATTACGTCGGCAGACGCACGCAAAATCATGATTCAACCCGAGTTCGACATCAAGGAACACATAAATCATTTAAAGAAGAACAATCCGGTTGGCAATATCGGTAATTTGTAATCATTTTTCTCCAAGCAAATCGAATAATTCAACGTCATTTTGGTCATATCGTGTTTTCTATTTTAGTTCACGCTTACTCGGATAAATGTCTACTATCTGATTCTAACATATATCATGTAGAGGAAGAAGAAGAAAGACATAATATGGATTATACAACATCGTTAATGACTGATCCTTCAGCCGCATTAAATACTACATATCCGTTTTGGGCGAAATACAAAAAATTTAGACCCCTAGACAATTGCATTTGCATCGATTCGTATGTTATTGATTTGCAAGATCGTGAATACGAAGATGACATCTACAGCTTAAGTCAATTACAATCAACATCTGATAGGAGTGTGGTTAGCTCAACTGAAACATTGAAAGATATGAAATCAACTCTAACTGTCAACCCACCAACTAATGAGAATATTAAATCAGTATCCGGCCAAGTTATCGATTACTTGCAGCACCCAGACTCGTACGCCGTTCGACCACAATCTGCGATTGCAACATCTTTATCGAGCGCCCAAAGAAACTTGGGAATTAATCACCCCAAGTCTGAGTTATCGCGAGTTCAAGTGAGTGCAGAAATTGCGGACATCGATCAGCATGCACTCGATCTCGGCGCGGCCCACTTGAGAGAACTGGAGTTGGACCAACAGAGACAAATGGAGGCAGAGAGACAACGCGAACTTGAATTAGAAAGACAGAATGAAATTGAAATTATGAAGGAGTGGACATATTTCAAACTAATAGAGCAACGTAATTGGGATATGAATGACCCGGCTGTAGGTTGGATCCCATGGTTAAGCTGGATGGAAAAGCAATCAGATACGGGTACCAAAACTCTTGAAGAAAACATCGCCGTCGCAGCTGATAGTTTTGCGCAGGTTAAAAGCGCTGACCCACTGGAATCTACGTCAACTGTACATTCGTGTTCTGACCTAAGAAAATTGAATTTTAACATTCTAAAAGCGATCGTGGATTTTGTTTTCGAGTAGTAAGTTGAAGTTTGTTTTATTTATCGCCGGGGTTTTTGTTTTTGCGTTTTTATTTTGTCGCCGGGCTTGAATTACGAGGTCATATATTTCAGCTTTTATGAAAACTTCCATTTCACATTAATAAAATTGGCGTTCCGATGTCCCCCGAACCTCATAACTCAGACCGTAAACCAGGAGTGGAATATTCCGAAGGTGATGAAGACGCCATTTAAGCGGCCTAAAGAGGCAAAGCCTAAAAAGGAAAAGCGTAGCAAGTCAAAGTCTTCGAAAAGTTCCAAAAGCAAAAAGAGCAAAGAGAGTAAGTCAAACAAAAAGGGTAAAGATTCTAAGAAAGGAAAAGACAAGAAAAGTAAAAAGGATAAAAAGGAGAAAAAAGAGAAAAAGGAAAAGAAAGGTAAGCCTAAGTTAACACCAGAGGAGCTGGCGGAATTGGAACGACAAAAGATGGAGGCGGAACAATTAGAAGCCAAACTCCAGGAGCAAGAAGAAAACCGTGTTTTCTTGTTTCCATTGGCGGATGCGGCCAGCGAAAATCTATTTATGAGTATTTTTGAAAATTGGGTTAAAGCCAAGCAGGTAGATAAAGACGAAGTTAAAGAAAGCAAAAAGGAGAAGAAGAAAAAGAAAAAAAAGAAATAAGTATTTACTTTACAAACATCTTTTTTTTAAGTTTATCAAAATTGTTATTGATTTTAATATAATTTTTAATAATTACTCAAATTCTACATTTATTCCTAACAAAATAAAAATATAATTGAATATTTTTGTAAAAAATGATCTCGGCGAGACATCTATTATTCAAAACTGGTACTAAATTCATTGTTCAATAAGTGACTTGTAGATGTCGCGTTTAGTCCAAAAACTGACACAAAAACTTTAAAATTTAAATGTAAATTACAAAAAATCAATATTTATGTTATTATTTCATTATTAAAAATTTATATTAATTGATTTTAGCTATAAATATTAAACAAAACAATACACAAAAAAATTTATATTGTTATGCACTCTTTAAAAATCATATTTTTATGCCAAAAATTAATAAAACTAAAAAAAATTATTTTTCTGGAGTTGTGACACTTTCTTGTGAACAGCTACAATCTGAAACACAAACTTATTTAAAAAAAATTATAAAATAAAAACAAATCACTTACTAGTTTAAGTTCTTCTTCAGCATTTTTAAGTCTGTCTTCTGGATTCGACTCCGTTACCAAATTCTCTCGTGCATTTTGTAGTTGAATCATAATATCTTTAATCATATCATCAACATCAGTTTTTGAATAATGCGGTGCTTGTTCTAGTAAAGTAGCATTAACATCCGCAGATACATCGTCTCTCGACATAAACGCATTATACACAGGATTAGTATCATACGGTGCTTGAGTTTTTGGTACCGACAATGACGACTTCTTTTTAATTTGACTCGATTGCTGTTTCCTCCAATTCTTTAATGCACCCATCGCTTTTTCCTGCTGTAAAATACGTTCTTGATCAGAAACAAGCTCTTTAAGCTTCTTAAGCCACGCCTGTTTCACTTGTTCAGCATGAACTTTATCTTCCGATGGTAAATAATCTTTAACGTTCATATTTTTCCAATAAGATTGCACCGATGTTTTGGAATTGCTTTTAATGACTTTGTGGACTTTATCACGACTGCATCTATCATTTAAGTATCGCTGTCGTTGTGCAAGAATCCGTTCAGCTAGATTGTTTTCAAATAAAGTTGGTAGAACTTCAAGTTTGATTGTTCCAGATTCTGTGCGGTTATTCGCATTAGTTGGGACAATATCAGAGACGGTACTTTCAGTACTAATAACTGTGGGTGTTTCGATTGAATTGTTTTTGTTTTGGTAGAACTCTCGTTGAAGGTAAACCATGATATCGTCTAAACCGGAATCGATTACATCTTGTGGAGGGTAAACCAATGGGTTACCAGACAATTGCAGTACGCTTAATGTTGATAAACGACCTTGAACATTAACAATAAAACATAAATTTATTCGACAAATTAGTTTTAAAAAAAAGTATACTTACACAATTCATTTGGTAAATGTGTAATTTTATTGTTTTGTAATAAAATATTTTCTAAACACGTATGCGTTCCGATACTTCTTGGTAATGATTCCAAAAGATTCTCCCTTAAATCTAACCAGGTAAGATTTGGTAAAGCTTCAAACATACAATCTGGCAAAAATGTAATTTTGTTTCTATCCAAGTATAACATTTTTAAGTTGTGCATTTTTAGGACTGCATCTGGTACTTCTGGTAATTCTTTGTTGGTGATGTCACAGATAACTTCGAAATCATGATAGTTTGTATCAGACATGATTAAAATCAAAACAAAACAAACAGCGCACAAAAATAACTAATAATCTTGTAAAATTACTGAATAATATGACAATACGTACAGAAAATTCATCACGTACAATTTGTATTGTTAAATCAATAAATCGTTACCCTAACAACTATCATCAAAATGTTACTTGTTTTGATTCAACGTGCTAGGTGCTAGGTAATTTGTTTTGACAACGGCATGGAAATAAAGTCAAAAATAATGTTATGAATATAAGGGAGAAAATGTCATTTTCATTCGAAATTAATTTTCATTTTAATACAAGATGGCGCTTGAAACTTATAAGTTATAGCTTTTCACAGTCAACAAATTATAAAAATCTGCGGTTAAAGGATGTGGTATTGTTTGATACTGGGTCAAGAAGGATACATACATTTTTTTTTAATTTCTGAAAGATATATTTCAGTAAAATCCGTTGCACAGTGGGACAAAACACGAGTTTCAATTCATAAATTAATAACTGTTAAACAAATAAGAATAAAAATATTAAACTTTCAGTATTTATAGATTAATATATTGGTCAACCAACATTAACATGATATTATCTAACAAAAATGTTTAACACCCTTATTTACCACCTCAAAGTCAAAACTTTATTAATAATGAGTTTTACATGGTGTTTCGAGTGAAATTAAACAATAATAAAAGGGTTTTTAGAATATTTTTATGAGAAACAAACATAAAAAAAACGTTGAAAAATATTTCAAACCATAAAATTTAATTAATACGGGTAAAATAATGATTAAGAACTATTTAATGATAACGAACTAATAAAACGTAAAAAATGCAAACTTAAAGATATAAATTAT
>JARJDS010021881.1:0-69359 GCA_030264155.1 Atheta pasadenae | reverse complement strand
TGCCGAGGGCCAAATCTTTAAAATATGCAATTGAAGCATAGGCAAGCTCTAAAAGGAGTTTTCAAGTATGCTAGCTCTCCGCGGGCCGGATGTGGCCCGCGGGCCGTAGTTTGGAGACCCCTGCTTTAGGTTATAAAGCAAAGATACAATTCTATAAACTTCAAAGTGTCTTTCTATTAATTTTATATGACAGTAAATATATCAAAAAATGTGGTTATATCCTTAATTTATTGGTTTTTCTTTGACCCACAAATCAAATCATTTTACTTAACCAAATTACATCGTTTTTCTTAATGTAACATTGAGTATTGGAATAAACTTTCTTTTCACTTGGATTTTTTTAAATTACCCGACAATTATTAATCTTCAGTTTCACGTCTTAGCTAAACTTTTAAATAAAAGTAGATCAAACAATAATTGAATTAATAATTAGTGCTCGTAACAATAAACGGTAGACACGCAAAGATTTAAACGGCAATTAACTTCTTTTAATTTAAATCAAAATATTTACAACAGCCAGTAATTGTATAGTGAGGGAATTGTTTTGCAGAACAACTGCAACTGCATCAACTTATAAACCATATGCCTAGACATAAGTTTTGCACTACGTTCGACGACCACCTTCCTTCCAACGCTTCCACCTTCCGACGTTGACTTTGTCGTCATCGTGTTCGTCGGTTTATGCCTTCAACTCGCAGTGCGATTCAGTTCTCAGGTGTTGACCCGCGTCGTGCGGTCCACGTTCAAACGCGTTCTGCGCGGTCAAATTTTGTATTACAAACATTTCAAATTTTACTTTTCATATAAATATTTTATACTCGTAATACAAGTTTTAGTGTTATTGGGATATTAAAGTGTTACAAAGAATATAAAATTCATGTAAGTAATTAAAACTAATATAATTGATTGTATTTTTTCCAACAAAGTTTATTCTTTAATAATAAATAAATTGATATTTTATTGTTAACAACTACAATTACTTACTTTTGTCAATTTTGTGAAATTTCTATGAAAAATATGGAATTGTAAAACTGAATTATTGCTGCAGCAGCGCAAGTAGAAAGTTACCAAAGTTTGTTCTTATGGCTGTGTCTTGAATTTCGAGTCTGTACTCTTTCGATGCTGAACTGCGTTTGCTCTTTCGAGTGCATTTTGCATTTACGTAATTGCATCGCAATTGCAATGTGCTTGCGACGATGTCTTTACGCTAGGTGCGCACTGCACACATGCTTGTAATGTTGCAATTGCAAGAAAATTACATTTAAACTTACTAAAAAGTGCAATAAATTGTTAAATCGAAAAATAATTGCACGAAGATGAATCATTACTGGTTATTCTTTCAAAACATTATAAAGAAATTTACTTACTTCTTTTTTGGTTAATTAATTGGTCTAAATAAAGTTGATCAATCTTTAATTTATTTATAAAGATTTGGCAGACATATTTATTTTGTTGTCTGTCTGCTATTTTTTAATTGTATTTTTGTATTGGTTAATGCAACACATGTTTCATCCTTGCTAATTTTTATTTTTTGTTATTGAATTTTAATGATTTAATATTTATGCCTTATCAACTTTAGAATATTATCAGTTGTGCGTGTTTGTTTTGGTTATAAAACTAAACATTGAATAACAATAATGTTTATTATTGTCCTTATATAATTATTTCAACATTAACTAGTTAAAAGTTGAATACTTTACTATTGTAGGATTTAATGACACATCATTTTTAGGACATTTCCTTATGTATTACTTTCAGGAATATACAAACGCTACGTTAAAACAATGAACTCATTTAAATATATCGAACATAAAGTTTAAATTATTACCATATACAAGAAAGTTGCAAAATATTTTTAATTTTTTATTTCTTCGATTTACCACAAGGATAAAGTCGATGCGTATCTAATATTTACATATTAAATAATTTTCTAATTAATGTTCTAATGAACGTACGTGAAAAACTTAATAAACAATTAAGTTTAGTTTATAATTTTATTGGTTATTGTCTGTATAATTTATAAATATATATAAAAATTGTTTATCCTTTGAACCCTTTTCGAAAAGGAACCACTTTAGTTGTTTAGAAAACGAAGTTAATATTTATTTTGATAAATTTACATATAAAACAGTCTAAAACACCGTCACCATCATTTTAAGGTTAAAGTAGTAGAGAGCGAAGTTCATTAAAAACATTTGCGTGCATGTTCCTGCAAATACTTTTGACGTCACGTTAGTTTATCGCATAATTAGTCAATTTAAACTTTTGTATTATGTTTGTTAAAATAACTACTAAAATTGTTAAATTATATTGTTTACTTAAAAGTTTAGATCAATTTAACTTAGATTATTTGACTAACTGATATTCAACAATTCAAGAATATAATTAGATACTTTTTACTTCTAATATATTTGTACCTCAAAGGATCCTCGATTTTTACAACAAAGACTTTTAAACGTTTCTTCAAAATCAACCTAAAAAGTCTAACGATAATGAGACCCGAACCCAGACTGATGACTGACGTTCTTTACCATTTTTTAATTTTTTTAGTGTAATAACTAAATGATAATATATTTAACTCTGTTGCGTATTTACAACGGTTATATAGAAACAGAAATAATTACATCAAACTATTTATTTGAGCTATAAAATACAAATTGCATCAAATGGTATTGTATTATATAGATACTTTCTTATTTATCAACTTATTAACATAGGACTTTAAATAAATTAAATAATTCTTATGTCCATTGCATTATTACATTAACTTGACATTGTAAGAACATGGGTCACACTATAGACTTAACAAATACCTTAATGTCTATGCTAAATACATTGATAAAATGATATTCAAATAGAAAACTTTCTCTTTATTCAAACTTCTTCAAATTTTATCACTGTATTTAGTAACGCAGTATCTCTGTAATTGGAATGAAAGTAATTAAATATAACTAACTCAATTTGTAATTTCTTACAGATTCTTGAATATTTATGAACATTAAGAAGACATAAATCAATCACGACTATATTAATCTACAAAAACAGAAAATAACAACTCGCTACAATTGAAGCGTTTAAAATGACAGTGGCACTGCATCCGGACGTGCCCAAAACCGAAGTTGAAGAAGTGCAGGTGGAAGAAACTGAAGAACGGATCTGCAATGGCAATGACACTTGTTACCTCTCCAAAAGCAGCTCTAAAAGTGCTAAGGTAAGCGGTACTTGCATAGACTTTCTCTTCTACGAATTTAATTTTACCGTGTAGAAAACATGCAACGAAACTGCATACACGAAACGTGCATTGTAATGTAAGCAAGCGAAACTTCAATCAGAGTGTTATTGTTACAAGTAGATTGACTCAGAATTAATTAAAATCTCGTTAATTACCTTAAGATGAGTCTGATCAAATGACAAATTTTAAGATGAAGCAAATTGCTTGTTTCTGAGCCATTTTTTGTTGATATCACTTTCAAATCCGTTTGTGAATTAAATTACAAAAAACTTTACTTAATTATTTTAATTATAGTAATTCTTTTTACAGTTTCTATGTTTATTATGCAGTGTTAGACTGTCATTATTTTATTAATGCAAAATTTAATCTCATTACGTCCTGTTTTTGTTCGTCAATCATAACAACTGGACGCTTAAAATCACATTTATGGATGCTCATGCAAATTATATATAAAATCAACATAAAATAGAAGTAAAATCTCCTTAAGCAATTTTAGTCTGGTTAATATGATCGCAAATAACCTCATCTTACGAGTATGAGTGTATGTGATTAACGCAAGACGTAAATGCAAGGAAAGCTACTTTCTTCTTGGTCGCTTGGATGTGGCAATTCATTCTTATTCTCAATATTGCAATTTACAACTTCCATGCACGGAATATGCAATTTATGTTGCAGTATGACACGTTTCGTTTTGGTTGTGGTTTCTTACTTTTTCTCAATCAACCAAAGCATAGTTGGAAAACGAGCTAAATATGAATATAGAGGAGAATTGCTTAATTTGGAACAATTTTAGATTTTTCAATATATCTCCACATTGATGAAATATTTATAAATCTTTGGCAATGGAAAATACTTATTTTCTGTACTTTTTAAATTGATTTATTCGATATAGTTTTCTAGTTTTGCTGAATAATATGATCAAGCATAACAAGATTTAAAACCGATTTTTGTTCAAATACAATACAAGTAATAAAATTAGGAGAAAGAGAAATTGAAACTCATTTCCACATTCTTTTATTTTGTATTGTTGTCCTCTTAAAATCGTAATTGGTTTTATTTAAGTAGATAGATGACTTTTATCTTTTTTGTTTGTGTCGACGGACATTCTAATGACTGGAAACGAAGAACCGAATAAAAAGTAACTGGAGTTCTATTAAGAAGCGAATGATCCTTTTTAGTGTCACGTATGTAATTATAGGCACGCACTGAAAAATAATGGACATTTGTTGAAAATAGAAAATTATTTCTTCACTTCTGCAAATTGAATGTAAAGTAGCAACAGTTAAATATAGTTTTTTATGCTTTTCTAAAAAAATACATATTGTTTTTTCTCAATAGTGATTATTAGAAACTTTTAGTTTATTTGCTCCTAAGAAAAAAGTTTATTATTTGTACTTTCATTATTGCCAGATAGTAAACATGTTGGTTACTTGAAATATTCGATTGTTTTCTTGCTAGTTTAAAGTTCTGTTGCTATCAAGAATGCAGAAACGCTCAAACAAATTTCTATCAATAAATTCGTTGACACAACCTCTAAAGTTAGTAAACAAAAAAGGAATTTCTAAACAAAGTTTTTGTCTATTTTTGTCTATATTAGGTAAGGTATTTGACAAAACAAACAAAACTTATGTTAGGAATAAAACAGTGATGTCATATTTTCAAATAAATTAATTTAGTCAGTAAACTTATTTGTAGCATCCCGCAATAATGTTGAAATGACATCAAATTATATGTGAAGTAGGTAAAAATGAAAATGTAAGTTTGTTTTGATTTGGATTAAAAATTATGGCCTTTACTTTACATTTTTGCACTGATTATGTAAAGATTTTCATCACTCTTTCCAGTGATTTCGTTATTTTCGGGCGTGAAATAGCCACTGTGTAATGTCCACGGTTCATGCATATCGTAATGAGTTTGCCAACAATCTGTTTCTCAACGACCGCCCTGGTAACACGTATTTCAACGATTACATTATGTTTTAACTTATAACCGTATTCAATTTATACCGCGCTTCGTCGAATAAATATTTCAATATCAAGGTCTCGCTTTCTCAAAGCCAAACAGACTTATGTAACCGAACGAAAGAAAAGAGAAGTTAAGACCGATATAATATAGGACAGAATATATTTAGTGTAAATATAGAAGCACAAGTTATATAAATTACAATGCGTACAAGGATTACGTGGTTGGTTATTTAATAAATAAAGTAATATAATTGGTAAATACAACATGAGAATCGTATATTATTCATTTTATTCTATATAAGTTTAATATGAATAAAAATAGTAGATTCTGACACAAGTTGGGTAAGTGTCGTAATACTGAACGATTTTTTTAGTTTAAAGTAAAAACATTATTTTCTTGATTGTTTGATCTACAAAGAAAACACTTTTAGAATTAATAAATATATTATAATTAAAATATAAATAAACTCTAAATATTCTTAGATGTTAGACAATTTATTATTTTAAAATATGTCGTTATCGTGTATTGAAAATTGAACACAAAATTTGAGTTTTTCATCATAAATGTATTTAATTACTATTATATATTGCATTTTTAGTTCTCCGAAATTAAAGAACTGTTCGATGCCCTCAATAAAGAATTGGATGCTTCATCCGGCGAACAAATCACAGACGTCAACCAAAATCAAAGTGAAGAACAACTCGAAGAAGACAAACTACGCCGTTTACTAAAATTTGATGAAGCTCCTGCATACCTAGCACATAATAGATTTATTTTATCTGGTTACCGAGGATTATTAACTACAAAACTATGTTTAGAAAGGTAAGAAACTATTCATTTAGAAATTAATTTCAATTAATGTTTTTTTTATATCATTTAGTGTGTTTTGGTGGACAAACGAAACAATAAACATATGGTCTCATGTGTTCGGTTTCTTCCTCTTTAGCGTACTTACAGTTTACGATATATTTGCATTAGATGTTGATGCTACAAGTACAGATAAACTTATCATCGCTCAAGTGCTAATTTGTTTCATGGTAAGTTTCTCATACGATATGATAATCATGATAGAAATGATGCAAATCATGTAAAATATGAAATATTATTGGTTAATGAGCTTGGTTCTATTATAATGATAGATGGTTATTGATTACAGGTGTGCATGATGCTCTCGGCACTTTATCATACGTTTTCCTGTCGTTCAGAGAGTGATTTCCACTGTTTTCTTACCTTCGATCTCTTTGGCATCGCTTTGAGTCTGTTTGCAATCTACATTTCTGGGATTTATTTTGCATTCTGGTGCCATCCAGTAAGTAATTATTTGGTTTATTATTTGATGTATTCATACATTTATATATCATTTTTTGTAGGGCTTGAGGCAGTTTTATATATCGACGGTAACAATCATTTTTCTCATAGCCATGGCAATGCAATTACCACGTTTTCAAGTTGATTCCAACGTTAAAATGTTGGTCTTTGTCGCGTGGGCAGCATACGGTGTTGTTCCGACTATTCATTGGACTTTTGAAATGGGAGGACTAAGACATCCTGTTGTCCTTGTAAGTTTCCGCAAATAATAAATAATTTTTCGTCCTATCTAATCTTTTATACATTGTTATTTCTTAGTTACTACTCCCAAGAGTTCTCGGAATGTATGTAATAAGCGGTACAGCGTTCTTAATTTACTTGACAAAAATACCGGAGCGATTCGCCGCTGGAAAGTTTGATTTTCTTGGACATTCTCACCAATGGTGGCACATTATCATCGTCGCAGCGTTGTATTACTGGCATTGTTCCGGTATGGTTTATGTCAATTACCGTATGAATCATACGTGTTCAGACAGCATGCACATAGACTTCTACTAAAACTTAAATATTCTTCTATATAATATCAAAAAATAATTTCTGACCATTATTTTAAGATTTAGTATAAAATTATTTAGTCTTTTCGTAAAAAGATAAAATTAGTTGACATTGTTGTTCGTAGATTTGTGGTTGTTAATTGATAGATTAACAACTGGCAGTGTATCTGAATTTAATGGTCTGAAATTATTTGTGATATTTTATGCGAAATGTAAACCAATACTACTGATAAATGATTATTTTTAGAATTTTTGAATATTTATATATATTATGTAGGGAATATGTTACAGTTACGGCTCTGGTAATTATATCTGTGATATGGTGAGCCTGGTTGATCGATTAGAAAAATTAAATTTTTGTTAAAGTACTTATGATATGTAAACTTGTATATTAATAAATATTTTGTTCTTGTTATTTATTGCAATTGGAATAACAAATAATAAATATTATTAAATATGTAATAAATCAACTTATTTAATTTATCAATTTTGAAGATAAGTTTTTTTAGTCGGTAATAATAAAAACAGTAAATTTATTTTTTTTGTAATTTACATAAATTTTTACAAAAATTTGTATGTATTATAGGCAACCAAGAGTACCAATTACTTAATTATTTGTAGATTTTTGAATAAAAACATTATTTTACTTAAAGGCCAATTGTTTTCTTGATTTTTTGATACCAAGAAAAAACTTTTATAATTACTAAATATATTAGTTTTGCTTTTTTAAAAAACTGAAGGTTGTTTTTCAACTATTTTGATAATTTTGATTTATATCTTGGATAACAAATTTCATGTTTTACTAAGCATAATAAGCTAGTGAGGTTGATAATTTTAAAATTAAAATTTTAAAATATTTAAATTTTATTTCTTACCGCATCTAATCAACTAAAAAAATATAGGGTTAATGTATGATTTTTAATATTATTCATTTTAAAATAATTTATGATAACAACAACAGCTACAAAAAACTATATATAGTTATAGACGTTAGATAATTCATTATTTTAAAATATGAACAGTGCCACGGAAGTTCATTGTCGATATCGAGTATTGAAAATTGAACGCAAAACTTGTGTTTTATATATTATTATATATTACATTTTTAGTTCTCCGAAATCATAGAACAGTTCGATGGCGTCAATAAAGAATTGGATGCTTCATCCGGCGAACAAATCACAGACGTCAACCAAAATCAAAGTAAAAAACAACTCGAAGAAGACAAACTACGCCGTTTACTAAAATTTGATGAAGTTCCTGCTTACCTAGCACATAATAAATTTATTTTATCTGGTTACCGAGGATTATTAACTACAAAACTATGTTTAGAGAGGTAAACAACTATTCATTTATAAATTAATTTCAATTAATGTTTTTTATATCATTTAGTATGTTTTGGTGGACAAACGAAACAATAAACATATGGTCTCATATGTTCGGTTTCTTCCTCTTTAGCGTACTTATTGTTTACGATATATTTGCATTAGATGCCGATGCCTCAAGTACAGATAAACCAATCATCGCTCAAGTGCTAATTTGTTTCATGGTAAGTTTCGCATGCGATATAATACTCATGACTTATAACTATGATGCAAATCATGTAAAATATGAAATATTAATGATTGAAGACTATTTCTATTATAAAAATTGATGGTTCTTGTTTACAGGTGTGCATGATATGCTCGGGGGTTTATCACACGTTTTCCTGTCGTTCAGAGAGGGACTTCCACTGTTTTCTTACCTTTGATCTCATTGGCGTCGCGTCAGGTCTTCTTGCTATTTTCATTTCAGGAATTTATTTTATTTTCTGGTGCCATCCAGTAAGTAGTTATTTAGTTTATTTTGTGATCATTCATAAATTTATAAATAATTTTTTTGAAGGGTTTGACGCAGTTTTATATATCGTCGGTCCCAATCATTTTTCTCATAGCCATGGCAATCCAATTACCACGTTTTCAAGTTGATTCCATCATTAAAATGTTGATGTTTATCGTTTGTACAGCCTATAGTGCTGCAACCATTCATTGGATTTTTGAAATGGGAGGATTAAAACATCCAGATGTCTTTGTAAGTAGCTACAAATAATAAATATTTATTACTTAAGGAGTGAGGCCAATTTAGAGAAGAAAAATTAATAATTTTTAAAGGAAACCGATTTTGTACTAAATTTAATATTAAATAATTGAAATATGTTTTTTTAGTTACTACTTCCAAGAATTCTAGGAATGTACGTAATTTGCGGTATAGCGTTCTTAATTTACTTGACAAAAATCCCGGAGCGTTTCGCCGCTGGAAAGTTTGATTTTCTTGGACATTCTCACCAATGGTGGCACTTTGTCATCGTCGCAGCGTTCTATCATTGGTATTGTTTCAGTATGGTTTATGTCAATTACCGTAAAAATCAAACGTGTTCAGACAGCATGCACATAGACTTTACTAAAATTTAAATATTATTCTATATAATATCAAAAAAATAATTTCTGACCATTATTTAGCCTATTCTTGAAAAGATAAAATTAGTTGACATTGTTGTTCGTAGATTTGTGGTTGTTAATTGGTAGATTAGCAACTCGCAGTGTATCAGAATTTAATGGTCTGAAATTATTTTTGATATTTTGTGCGAAATGTAAACCAATACTACTGATAAATGATTATTTTTAGAATTTTTGAATGTTTATATATGTTATGTAGGGAATATGTTACAGTTACGGCTCTGGTAATTATATCTGTGATATGGTGAGCCTGGTTGATCGATTAGAAAAATTAAATTTTTGTTAAAGTACCTATGATATGTAAACTTGTAAATTAATAAATATTTTATTCTTGTTATTTATTACAATCGGAATAACATCCCTATTATTATTAGTTTATCAATTCGGAAGATAAGTTTTTTTAATCGGTAATAATAATAACAGTAAATTAATTTATTTAGTGATTTACATAAATTTCTACAAAAATTTGTATTTATTATAGGCAACCAAGAGTACCTATCACTTAACGATTTTTAAAGTTTTGAGTAAAAAGCACGTAAATTATTTTGATCAAATTTTAATTATTTTCTTGATATTTTGGTCTACAACAAAATTTTTAATAATTACTAAATATATTAGTTTTTTTAAAAGACATTGAAGGTTGTTTTTTTCATTATTTTGATAATTTTGATTTATATTTTCTATAACAAGTTTCATGTTTTACTAAGCATAATTAGTTTAGTGAGGTGGATAATTTTAAAATATTTAAATTTTATTTCTTACCGTATCTAATCAACTAAAAAAATAGGGTTAATGTCTAATTTTTAATATTATTCATTTTAAAATAATGTATGATAATCAACAACAGCTACAAAAAACTATATATAGTTATCGACGTTAGATAATTCAATATTTTAAAATATGAACAGTACCAAGGAACTTCATTGTCGTTATCGAGTATTGAAAATTGAACACAAAACTTGTGTTTTTCACATGCATGTATTTATTTATTATTTTATATTACATTTTTAGTTTTCCGAAATCATAGAACTGTTCGATGGCGTCAATAAAGAATTGGATGCTTCATCCGGCGAACACATCACAGACGTCAACCAAAATCAAAGTAAAAAACAATTCGAAGAAGACAAACTACGTCGTTTACTAAAAATTGAAGAAGTTCCTGCTTACCTAGCACATAATAAATTTATTTTATCTGGTTACCGAGGATTATTGACTACAAAACTATGTTTAGAAAGGTAAGAAACTATTCATTTAAAAATTAATTTCAATTAATGTTTTTTATATCATTTAGTATGTTTTGGTGGACAAACGAAACAATAAACATATGGTCTCATGTGTTCGGTTTCTTTCTCTTTAGTGTACTTATTGCTTACGATATATTTGCATTAGATGTCGATGCCACAAGTACAGATAAACCAATCATCGCTCAAGTGCTAATATGTTTCATGGTAAGTTTCCCTTGTGATATGATAATCATGACGTATAACTATGATGCAAATCATGTAAAATATGAAATATTATTGGTTGAAGAGCTTGGTTCTATTATAATGATAAATGGTTATTGATTACAGGTGTGCATGATGAGCTCGGCACTTTATCACACGTTTTCCTGTCGTTCAGAGAGGGACTTCCATTGTTTTCTTACCTTTGATCTCATTGGCGTCGCGATGGGTCTTTTTGCTATTTTCATTTCAGGGATTTATTTTATTTTCTGGTGCCATCCAGTAAGTAGTTATTTAGTTTATTTTGTGGTCATTCATAAATTTATACATAATTTTTTTTAGGGTTGGAGGCAGTTTTATATATCGACGGTAACAATCATTTTTCTCATAGCCATGGCAATGCAATTACCACGTTTTCAAGTTGATTCCAACATTAAAATGTTGATGTTTGTCGTTTGGACAGCATATGGTATTATTCCGACCATTCATTGGACTTTTAAAATGGGAGGATTCCGACATCCTGATGTCCTTGTAAGTATCCGCAAATAATAAAGGAGTTAAGTTAAAGAGTTAAACCAATTAAGACCTGGCTTTTTTGAATTAATTTCTAAAGGAAATATGTATTTTTTAGTTACTACTTCCAAAAATTGCAGGAATGTACGTACTTTGCGGTACAGCGTTCTTAATTTACGTGACAAAAATCCCGGAGCGTTTCGCCGCTGGAAAGTTTGATTTTCTTGGGCATTCTCACCAATGGTGGCACTTTTTCATCGTCGCCGCGTTCTATTATTGGTATTGTTCCGGGATGGTTTATGCCAATTACCGTAAAAATCATACGTGTTCAGACAGCATGCACATAGACTTCTACTAATACTTCAATATTATTCTATATAATAACATTATTTAGTCTTTTCTTAAAAAGATAAAATTAGTTGATTTGTGGTTGTTAATTGGTAGATTTATAACTGGCAGTATGTCTGAATTTATTGCTTTGAAATTATATTCGACATTTGGTGCAAAATGTAAACCAATACTACTGATAAATAATTATTTTCAGATTTTTGGAAAATTTATACATATATATTATGTAGGGAATATGTTACAGTTACGGCTCTGATAATTATATCTGTGATATGGTGAGCCTATTTATTGCAATTTAAAATAAATAATATTTAAGAAATTAGTAAATCCATAGTATTGAATTCGTAATAAATCAATATAATTAATTTTATAATTATAAAGATAAATTTTTTAGTTGGTCATAATATTATCAGTAAATTTATTTTTTGAAACAATCTTCTGTGTGATTTACAATAATTTTTATAAACATTAGTATTTATTATAGACAACCAAGAGTACATAAAAGTTTATATACTTTCAGCTTTACATGTATTTTAATATTAATTTTTAATATTAAGCTTAAAATCCCACTTAAATATGAACAAGAAACATATTGCTTTATATTTAATCAATTTTCGCAAAATTATTATAAATATAATGAACATGTTTTTAACATTTTTTAAAAATGAAAACAGTAAAAAGTCTGATTCAATTTGTCAAGTTTTTTTTATTTCTTTAACTACAATCTTTAATCAAAAATTAAAAATATTGGAAAGCTAAAAAACTAAAAAACAAGTTAAATAACTGTATAAATTTAAATAAAACTAAACCATTATACGTAAAGTGTGTTGGGTTGCATATACTCGTAGTCCATATTGCCAATAAATAATTACCACCACGTTTTCTTTTGAATAAATATTGTGCAGAATACCAAAAATTACAAAAATACAACATAAAACAAATAAATAAATATCATGTTCTTTAAAGTTTATTATCACTACTTTAAAGAAAAAACTTTTTGAACCAAACACTTTTTTTTCATAACGTTAAACATGCAAACTTTATTTATATTATTTTTATTGTTTGTTTAAAAATAGAAAGTAGAATTTATTCCTAAACATTATTTTAAATGACAATTTACGCTAGATGCCTTAAAGTAGTTGCAAATTCTTGATGTCTCGGTTTTCCTGAATAATATAAATTCAATAAAAATAGATCGAGGTGAAGACATCAAAACTCGCACGGACGACAATTAAAATAATGCGTGCGTATACATTTATTCTTTTATAGCAATGCGAATATCAGCAAACGTACGTTAGGAATGCGCTGATCGCGTAGCTACTCCAAATATGCTCGCTTTTCTCAAGCGACAAGCAAATTACTCGGTACTCATTACGCGGCGCTCGTAATTCAGGTTCGCGGGCGCGCGAGATGCGTAAACGACGACAAGGACACACACAATGCGCATTATTCGTATTTTTATCGTCGCAGCATTGGGCTCGATTTGGTCTAAATTATTTCGAAGCCATTGCGGTGCGCATAAACGATTAGCTCGCACCTGCAGTAGGTGAGCTACTCTAAGATGGATTTATCGGTCGCTAGAAAGACGGATTGCAATGACCTTTGATAATGTGACGATAGTGCCTAGTGCGTCCATTCTGCGCTGGCGATGCAATTAATTAATGACCTAAAACAATTCGTTTCACCTTCGTTATGAGAGATTTTGTTTCGTCATTTCGATGCTCGTACCAACGCTGCATTGTTGGTTGAGGGATTTATTGCGCACTGAACGTGTCGCAAAGTCAAATCGCACCGCCGTCCATTCATCAAGCCACCGACGGTGAATGCTTTCGATGGAAACTGAATTAATTTTATGTATTCAATTGAAGTGCGCTGAAAACAGCAATCCATGCGAACCTAGTCGCATTGACAACACCTTCACTCAATAATATTAATAATTAAACGTTGACTTAGTGGATATTTTGTTACAACCAACACTTCATTTTTACTCTGAACAAATGCCAAATACATTTTACAATCCAATTTCAATAAAACGAAGAATTCAACAACATCTATTAAATCAAAGCATCAAATCCTACAAAATATCAATGAAATAGCAAACAAGTTCCAATGTGAGTTTCCCACAATAGTTGCTTTGTATGAGATTTGCCAATAATCAAAGATAAATAAAGTTTACGGGCCCAAAAAGCTATAAATGTTATATGTTTGATGCGATCGTTATTGACATTCGTAGTAAAATACAATATGTAGAGAGTTGAAGCAAATAGTTTAGTTTCTCTACCTGCATCACTTATTTTTGTAAATTAAATTTTAGCTGTATGTCAATGGTGGCAAATTTGCGCAGGATACGGAAGTCTACCATAGTTAAAATCGCAACAAGTTGTCATCATGTATTACACACGTGCTGCCATTAATTCATGCGCAAGTGCGCATGCAAAGAAGACAACGCAGACAATTTGCGGTGCAACGGCAATGGCGCACGTTCTTCGGTCCATTGCGGCATTTCTATCATCATTTGTGTTGTGTTCGATGTTTATTGTGACTCGGATTATTAAAGGGTTAAGCTACCATAGAATTTTCATAAATTAAAATTTACTTTTTTTGCTTTAACAAAAATATGAGTCATCTGAATATTATTTTAATTTGTCACTAAACATGTATACTAAAATCCAGTTAAAATTATTTCGTTTTCTTTTTTAATATTTTTAAATAAAAGTGGTCTAACCCCTTAATGCAATGCAGTACAATAACAAGACATAAGCCAAAGAAAGCTCCTGCAGCGAGTCAGAACAATTCGCAATATTTGCTGAATTCATTCATAACTTAGTAAAAGTTATTGCCATATTATGTTTTCAACTCAAATCAAATATTCAATAAATAAAATACTAAAAGGATAAAAAAAATCTTAAGTACTTGTTTATATGACAATAAATTACCAATGCTAAGTGTTAAATAGAACCCTTAATCCAAAAAACCAACCAGTTGCAATATTTTCATGTCGTCCTCTTTCTGATGCAGTGTGAAACGACGGCGCGAATCTGACAAGGAACGTTCCTGCGCGACTTTTTTGACTTCGGCAGAACTGATTGTATGCGACTTGGCACGATGCAGACGCAACCGATCGGTGTCGGGTGGTGAGTACGTAATTAATTTATGGAAATAATTGCGGATGACCCGTCGGATGCCCAAATCGGGCGGCACATTTGCCACTTCGTCCGGGGCACTTCGGATGCATATGCGTTATGAATGTTTAATGCGAATTTAATGCAAAGAAGCTTTTTGTTTTCGGCGCAGTGGCGAGTATAAACAAAAAATATGTGGAAAGAAATATGGACTAAATAAGAGAACTGAAGAATGACGAAAACCCTTTGGGCGAACAACACCTAGCGTTATTAACATGAACCATAAGCAAGAAAAGAGGTACAAGTCGTGGTTAGTGTTATAATTTTCTTCGCCGCGCGCCGCATTTGATTGATTGGATTGATTGATCGTCTATTATTACAATCGGCGCGAATGCCACGCCGACTCAAACGCTTCAGCCTGCAGTTCGTCGTGATGTCGAATGGTTATTTATTAAATTAATTTATGAGCTTCTTATATATCATGAACAAGAACATGAACGTGAACATGATCATAAAAAAGCCAAAACTAAAATGCAAGAAGAGATTCTTTTTTTTTCTTCATACACAGTTATGTTTTGTGCTAGATAGTTAGATGAATTTCATGTATCAGTAACGTTACTTGAAAATCAAGTAATCTACTTTCCATATATATTCTCATATTCAAATATAAAATAAATAATTTTTGTAATTTATAGATAGTATTACTAATTTATGTTGAAAATTACAAGTCAAAAAGTCATTGTTGCAGTAGGGGAGACATTACTGGTTAAATGAAAAAAGGGATATATTTATGTTAAAAAGATATAAGTGATAACGGCACTATCGGCCTAAAAGGAGAGGGCATGTTGCTGTCAAAATTGCCTTATAGTAACTCCTCCTGGATCAGGAGGGCCGGCTAGCTAGCTAGCGGAGATGTTGAGGACGAGTGGATGACTCTACGCACTTATACTTTAAAAGAACACAACTACGCCAGTACAGTGTAGGGATTACACCGTAAACCGAACACTATAAATTACAATTTAAAGTCAAACTCACGAATTTGCAGAATTAGACTGACATCTTACTTTTATCACAATCTGATAGACATTCATTCGACATTCACACCAGTTTGCAATGCACATAACACACTTTTTTGTTTTTACCTATGATAGTGTAACAACTAGTCCTCGATGCAGGGCTAAATGTTACACTTTTATTCCTACATAAAATTCATTTATGTCTTTTGAAATAGTCTGGTACCTAAAGTTGTTTTTGAATTAACTTTCCGGATAAGTATTTAATCAAAAAAAAACCTCTATTTCCGAAAAATATTCCACACTTACAACAAGAAGGTCTTCTCACATCTCTATGTATTTAAAAAATTTACAAATTTTATTTCCATATTCTCAAGTAAGAGATGTAGGTATATTTTTGCAGTCTCCTGAATATCAATTTTCAATTGGCGTGCATATTGGTCATTTATTATCATACCCGTAGTCGACTAAAAAGCGTTTAGACATGTTGGTGTTCAAAAACACATACTCGCATAATAAAGTCGACAAGAGTAACACGATCAGCTGAAACTTAAGAATAAATATTCCTTCTTAGCAAACTCCACTTGCTTTCCTCTTCCCGTCTATAAATTAGCAAAAAATAACGTGTAAATAAATTTGCAATTTTAAAAGTTAAAAACTTTAATTGGTGATTAACATAACAACCAATAGTCACTGATCAATGCACGTATAATCTACAAATGCCACAAGCAGATGACTTTGCATTTTACTTTACTTAATTATTGATGGTTTGCACTTTGTTCACTTGATAGGTCTGTTGTAATTCCACCGCTGAAAACTCGTCCGAGGAACTAGTTAACACGGAGCAGCAAGTAACAAGTTACAAGAAATTGATCGCTTCTTATTAATTAACTAATGTGTCATCGATTGCGAGCGAGCATCGCATATCTAAACATTTTGCGCTTAATAAATTTTAATGACAATGCCTAATGAATCAGTGGCAATCTGACAATCATCGCATTTGATGATTTGCGGGCTAGTCATGAAACGTACTCGTTTGTAAACTCATGAAATACATAAAATGCCTGCTGCTGGTGGTGTAAGAGTAGATCAACACAACAGTATTGCGGTTTGTAGTCATTGCAAAGTTTTCTCGTGCTCATTGCGCATTCGGTGCGGTGCGTGCACGTTGCGCCTGCACGCGGTGCGACTCGCTAAAACCGTGCGACGCGACGTTGGTCTTCTTGCGTTGTGCTAATCACTAAGACGCGCGACGATTAATAAGCGAGTTCACGCATTATCGCACGGTAGCAGGAATGGGTGTTAATGCTGTTAATTAATGGTAGTGTTATACTATATTTATTTAAAAATTATTTCAATTTTAAAAATGTATTTCATTAAATTAAGAATTTAAGTAGTTAGACCAAGTATTACAGCCTCCATTTTGAAATAAATAGCTTCAAAAAAATTATTTTAATTAGTCACTAACATGTATAATAAAATTACTTTAATATTATTTAGTAGTATTTCTGAAAATACCAAAGCCTCTAGAGAATTGGGAAGTTTAGGATTTATGCTATATTTGCATTCACCGGAATTCTACAAAAAAGTCTACAAGTCTACAACTGCACATGTCTAGTGCACTTGCTCATCCATTTCATTTTCTACTCACTGACGCTCTCGTGAGTACTCTATTCCTGTCCAAGTTTCACCATTCCTTACTTATATGAACGTAAATTTAGAACACAAAATTTAAGAACGTTAATTTCTAGATTGGACATTGCACCAAAACCATACACTAACAGCGAACCCATCCTATATATTATATAATAATGTATTTGTATACAGGTCCTTTTTAAACGTATATGTTTAAAAATGCGTTTGAGTTCGTATTCAAGTGCGAGTTGAGGTTTTCCTGCTGAGATACGTGGTATCCGTGAAAGCATTCATAGGCACGAGCACAAATCTATGCCTCCGTACAGCTCCACACGTACAGCTCTGGTTTGCCTATTTTCGTACAGAGTAAAAATAAAACGCATTTAGTTAGCATCGTTTTTATTTGTTCGCTTTTTCACCATACAATATTCTATAACATCTTACAATAATGGATATAAAAAAAAACAATAACTTACCTTTTAAAAAGATTTTCTAAGACTTACCAATAAAATGAATCCATTAAATATTTTTATTTATAAATAAAGCAATTTACAAAAATTATTACATTTTGCATCTTCATATTATTTTATAACATTTGTTCAAAAGTTACTTATATGTTATATATTTACAAAATATGAAGTTAAGTAAAATTCATTTCGCATTTATAATACATACATATTTTGTATAATTGTTTTGAGCATTTGCATTTTACTTGTCACTTTTTATGCGTGCTAAATTTGTTCGTATAGAATGTATAATTCGATATTTGGCAGTTGATTTGTTTCTTAAACGGAAAGGAATAGAGAATACATTGATATAGATATGTTTAAAAAAAGGTTCTTAACTTTCAAAAAATGATAATATTAACGATTAAACAATAAATAGTTTTTTAAAATGTATCCCCATAAAGGCACTTCAATTTTGCTTTCTTGCTTCGTCCTCACATAAAGAAAACTACAATATTAATGAATTATTTATAACGAATCTAATCGTTATATAACACAGCAGTTTATTTTTAAAATAAACAATGACATTTAAATATGCGTTCCAAATTAATTAGTTTGGCTGATAACTAACTGATAACTTTACAATTGAAATGTAAAGTTTTTAAATATTTTAAACTTTTTTTTATTTTTAATACAAATCCAATATCAAAAAATTATTTTTTTTTAAATTTAAAATAATAAAGATCAAACGTTGAAAGAAAAATATGTACCTTAAATGAATATACATGACGTTAATTAATTGACTAGCAACATAAAGAAAAATAAAATTAATGAATACATTCAGTCGTCTTCTAAATTTTACAATAAGTTCTTATCTTGAAATATTTGGTTTCCACGTCAAACATTCTTACGTTTTACTTTTAGTCAAATTAAGTACACAAACCGTGTTTTATCAATAATAGTAGGCCCAGTTTAAACGCATATAATTATAAATAGCGCAAATCGTGTAAATACCGAGGCATATTTTTAGTTTAGGCAACAGTGTACGTACGGGATGTAAAATGTCTAACAAGTTTCGCGTAATATATCGTTATACGTTCAAAAATAGGTTATTTACACAAAAAACTATTTTAAAGACCATCTACGAGCCAGAGAGCTACAATCCACCAAAGGACATAGTTGTAATTCCCAAATTAATATCAACGATAAAATTCTAAGAACAAAAATCAAGTTAACTTTATACAAAAAATAGTAAATGTTATTTCCATTTGTTAATGTTTCGCCTGTCATATTTTCGTTTTTTGTTTAGAGATTGAATTAACACATTAGAATGAATAATGGTTAATTACACTCGTAGTCTTTTAATTACCATCGAAGCTAATTTAATTTACAATTGCACGATTTTCAACGAAAGTATTGCGATTCATGGATGAGACGCGCTAAGGTGAATGAAATGTGCAGGAAACCCACAAAAGGCGCTGCTGCCAGCGTTTTTGGCGGGTTAATTAAAGGATTTCGTTAAAAATGCACAATCACTTCACGGAACACACTAATCGCAGTTTAATACTGCCAACGCATAACCGTAAGTAAGATTTTGTCACTTATATGGATGTCCCGAATAAGACATTTGGCTTTTTCGAACTTTAGCAAAATCCGTTCCTATAACTGAACCATTTTTCGACGAATTTGATTTATATTTTTAGAAAGTACAGGAAAAACATAACAGTTAAAACTAAGAAATTCTTGAAAAATTCAGGATTTATCTTTATAAAATTCTGAAAAGTGAATATTTTTAATTTCATTTCACAATCATTCCTCTTTTGGGATAGTTTCTTTCACTAAAAATGATCTATTTTAGTCATAATTGGAATTTTAGTCAAAACCTGAATCATAGGTCTGTGAAGCATTTCATTTCCTGTAACATTCTGTATTAAAACCCACTCATCGCCAAACGGTGCGGCGCTTCAGTTTACTATCGTATGTAACTTTTGGCCAACATCCAATAAGTTGTTCCCGAAATACACACAAACACACTTTTTATAAATAAGCGCACATTTCTAGCCGTTTTGGAATTAAATAGTGTCTGAAAACTTGTCGCAACATTTCGGGAAATAAAAGAAAAAATTAAATTTTCACACCCGTTATTTTGAATTTGTTCAGTTCTTACGTTGCTTCCTCCGACTATTAATCAGCTTACTGTAATTTCTTTGATTTCCGCAACACGTCGCGGAAATGGGAAGCACGTCGCGCGTCACTTCCTCTTTGACAAATCCAGCTCGCCCTGACCGTTAGCGGCCGTCATTAAAGATGACAACGGTATCGTAATAAACTGCCCCAGTGTTGGATCACCACCATTCGCTAAACTGAAAATCATACCATTGCTTGAAGAGGTTGCATATACCATACCCTGGGGTGTTTGGTATAAAAGAGGAGACATTATAGACGGCGTTGAGGCAGAACTACTACTACTACTACTCAATGGGGTGCCATTACTTTTATTTGCACTTGTCGCACCACCGGAAGAAGCTGAATTTGACCCTGTTGATGACGAGCCTAAACGGGTTATTGATGTAGATGCTGGCGTGATAGTAACTCCTGTTGCAGTAGACAAAGTTGATTTAGAATGGCTAATTGAAGATGAAGTGCGATGTTGCCCTGAAGATGAAACATTTTGCGAATTGATAGATATTGGTTTGGTTTGCTGAGTGATTATAGGCGATGTGGTTGTTGAGATGCGAAGCTCTTGCTCCTGCTCCGCACATTCGCCGTCGCTACTATCGCCCGATGAATCTACAGTCGACATGTTTTCGTCCTGCAAAAGAACATTCGTATTAGTGTCTCAAATTCTCTTCTCTGAAAGGGTATTTTAATAGTGACTATTATTGGTTCGCTACATACGCACGCAGAGATAAAACACTGTCTAAAGAATTCAATGATGGAATATGAAATAAAAACCACAATGTTTAATGTCAATTTTTTCAAGGAACTTAAAGTATGAAGTAGGAGTTCCTTGAAATCGATAACACTTCTTGAGATGTGACTTATGATTAATTTCAACGCACTGGTAAGAAAAATCATGTTAGTATGCATTTATCAATGCACCTTATCAAATATTTTAAAACTTGTTATTGAATTCTGAATTTGAAAAACAACAAAATGCAAATCTGTGTTGTTAAAAGAATTATTTCTAGTTGCAAACACAAGCACTCCTTTAAATCGAGATGTATTGCACTGCCTGCACATGTTTGACAATAAACTTAGTAAATAACAATTAATTCGTGTAATTAGTAGTCGATGCTCGCTCGACGATAGACGCGCTCTACGGATTTACGCGCGTCGAACACAACGGACGGATCCAATACCAAATTCGACGTAAAACCAGTCTTAGCTGCAATTCCAATTGCGATGGAAAATCGCCAGACTGCCTGGCTTTTAGCTCGCCTATTATAGCGTTATTGCTCGCGCGCGAAACGGCAGCTGGTCTAAGCCAAATGGGGAGAAAAGCGCGCAAAATGCATGAAAACGCGTGGAAACACTCGCAACACACGACGCAGCCAACATGAAAAACTCTACACGCTGACAAAAACCATATAGCATAGTTCCACGCGTAAAAACACTAAATAATGAAAATTTCACTACTATAAGACACACAACTATCGACTAACATCTAGGACTTGACTGAACATTAACATCCAGTTTTTGTATTTTTTTTCTTTTTTAAACGTCCGTCAACCGCCAACTCTTTTACCTTTTCGGGCAATTTTTTTCTACCAGTTGAATTACAGGATCATTCCCGTATTGATAACATTATCGCACACGCATGTTTTACACGAAATACATTCCCCTGTATCTCTCACAGTCGTATTTGCTGTGTTAATGTGCATAAGACGCGCAGCATTCTCTTCAGCTTCTGCACGGGACGCGCGTTGGCATCTTGATGCTGTGGAAGACATTGGCGATTTCTCAATTTTAGCATTTTATCACATACCGCACGGCAAGCCCACGTCATACCATAGTCATGGATTCATGGCGATACGCTTTTTTCTCTTCATTCATTTCAACGTCAACGTTGGCTCATCCTACTCATATTAATTGTGGTTTTGTACTCATTAGCGCTTTGCAATGACCAAACATAAACACACTTCCTGGATATTTTTTGCAAGTATAATCCAAACACAATATTTGTGATGCGTTGAAAATGTTGAAAATTTTCAGGTCACTGTCATTACGCGTAAGACGTTGTTGAAAAAAATATAATGATTTATGATTTAATTAAGTTAAACCTTATAATCATACTTTTGTTCTGGAACAAATTTGTTCAATTTTCTTAGAAGTTATTCAGCTATTGACACCGTCAATATAATAATTTAACCCTCTAAACCCTTAAATTATTGAATACGATAGCATATTCCTTTAAATAATATTATGTTTTAACAATAAGTTTAAGCTCTTAGGAAGATGTTAAAACATGTCAGAACGAGATTTAAGTTATGGCTCGGGTTACGGATTTCGGCCGGCAAAGTGCACGTGGAATAATTAAAAGTATTTTTAATTAGCTTTATGGGCACAAGCGTCTTGATGTCTCCGGAGGGTTACGGCTTTTACGAGCTTTTGCAAACGACATGATTTTCTAGGCACATGTCATACAGCGCTGGGAGTGCATTATTACTCTTAACCTATGCCTTCATTCTTTATTCTGCATCGTTCTTCTATTCCTGTTTAACAACACAGGTTTGTTAGTTGTTGAGCATGTTGTTTAAAGAGCTCGGATTTTTTTCGCGAATACTCGCATTACACTAAGTCACGCCTGGAGTCATCCTCGCTTTCGATATTTATATGTCTGTGTAATCATATTTCACGCTGGATTAATTCCCTTAACTCAAGCACATTATAGCGCGTACTTTTCTTTCTTGAGTTCAAAATTGTAGAAATGCGCGCGGCCACGGTCGTAAACAAATCTACCGAATGCCAAATGCCCATCATCTGAGAAATTGTTCATACTATTAGTAGTAGGACTGAGACGGTGTGTGGCGTACAGGGGAAAAAGTCGCCTGGCGTATTTCGAAATAAACTATTTTGCAAATAAACACAACACGAGACCGGACCATTACGAATCAATTTGCGCTTATACACTAATTAATGTTAAGTACTTCGCACTGAAGTGCTCTGCACCTCTGCAGTGCGCTGTATGGATGCAAATGCACCTCGTCGAAGAATAATGTCCGGAATATTTTGCCAGTATTTAACTTTTTCTCCGGGTTAGGTTTTATGGTTGAATAAACACGTATTTTATGCACAAGCAACGCCCCAACATTCAAAATGATTGTACAACGAAATTATAATAAGAGTAACTTGACTGTAATTAAACGCTTTGAAATAAAAAGTTTAAAATAATTTTTTGATGTCATTTTCTACACTCATAATCTGGAATAAGTGCATGTTAAGTGTCCTAAAAGCTCAATTATGTTCAATAAATAGGTGATAACAATCTGTTATCGTACTTGGCGCGTGGATTGCGCGCTTGCTACAATCACGATCGCGATGATGGTAATCTCCCAAGCACAAAGCACGCGCGCACCCGGATTGTCCTGATCCTGATCCGCAGCTTTGAGCAGCGTTTTGTATCTGCCGATTCGAGCGTATAATAGCTGCAAGCGCGCGCGGTTAACCAAACGAACGCAGAAAATCCGGACTGTTAGTAGAAACTAAGTAATGGCTGCTTGTCGTACAATTACACCGAACAATAGCCATTATATTGTTATCGAGCCGCTGCAACCTGGACGCAAAAATATTTACTTATTATTGCGAATCAAGCCACAAAGTACATTTGCTTACTTAGCCTCGTTTAATAATAATCAAATTTAAAAGCAGATAATATTCTTTCGACTATTAAAATAACATATTAAATAAAAATGTTGGCATGTCCACCTTACGTCACAATGTAACCGCGACTGCCATAGGTCAATACCCGAATTGATCTCGAATTAAATGCAATCCGGCGCCTAAAATACTCTGAAAGAACCAGCCCAACAAGCAACAATACAAAAAGAATTAAACGCTAGAGTCTATTGCACAATAAGAAGGCTTCGATGGGCAAAGCCAACTCGGGTAACAATTGGAAAATAAATATGCGCGAAGCGGGAGAAGAACAAAACAGACACCGACACGTGCATTGCAGAGAGCGAAGACAAGAATGAAGCTTGACCAAAGCTCGACTGAAGCTTTTTTGTGCGATCCCGCGATGACGACGGGTTCTCGCCACCGAATCACAAACATAAGAGTTGTTTCTGTCCGCACCGCCGCCTGACTTAACTTAAGTCACTTTAAACGCTTTAAACTTTGCTCTCGTTACGCTTGCAGCTTGTTTGCGAAAAGCCGGTGGTGAACAGTAGTAACTGGTAACGAAATGATCATCAATGATCAAAGACTTGCAGTCAATACATTAACACACTCTTCACTTCTTTAGTTGAGAGGGACGATTGATTATTTCTATTAATGACGTCGACGAACCCCGTCTGTTCGCCGACGCTGTTTTTTCTGGCAATTAAACAGAAAGCTATCCGAAGGAGTGCGTTGTGGATGTTGTGGGCCGGTGACATCAGACGCAATGGAAATTATTACGGACAGTTCGTCGAAGTTTACAAACGAGTCTACGCAAGGACCAGCTTTCAGACTGATACAACATTTGCTGCTGTTGGGCACAAAAACGCGATTGAGTTATTTTTAGATCGATTTAATTAGTGCCAATCGATGCAAACATAAGGCACTGACAAAAACAAACAAAACTAGATTCAAAACAAAACAAATCAATTCTGATTCAAATGCAGATAGATCATTAAAAAATAATGACGAATTGTAAATAATTTAAATATAACCGTATCAATGTTGGATCCTGGAAATTTAAAGAACTGCACCATATTGTTTTAAAGTTGCGTATTGTAACAGTTGCAAACTTCGTATTTGAATGCACGCAGTTGTCGGGCGGTTAGCAACAATACAGGCCCGAACCTGTCCCATATATGGTCGGCGGCGACCATCTATGGACAAGACCGATTTCCTCGCCAACGTTCGATCGACGCGCAACCGCCACTGACTCATGCGGATAAGCTGAGTACCATCGCGCCAGTACACCATCGACCATCGTCCCAGACGCGAGTCCTACCTGCGCGTCGCGTGCGCGCAGGTAGGATTAGAAGACTAAACTCGAAACATTATCAAGACATCACAAATTTGTAAGTAACAATTTTGAATTCTAAAAAATCTCGAAACTCTTGTAACATTTTTGTAAACAATTCCAGTAAGCAACATTCCAAAACTGCAAGTTCTCCAGAATTTTGAAAATAACCCCAACATCAAATAGTGGTAAGTACAAACAAATTTTGCTACACATTAATATTAAAATACATATTTTCGTCCTTAAAACTAATAAAAAAGTGCATTTCCCAAACCATCAAAAACCAGTTCTTAAATATTGGCATATAATTTTCAACAAATAACGAATATCTTCAAAGATATCCAACTTTTTAAACAAATTCTTACACCAAGTTAAAGTTTTTCATCTCCCTGACATCTCGACAAAACCGTGTAATATTTAATAGTTAAGAGATAAGAGATTTATCACAAAACATGTGCACATGTTGCGCTCTTTTCCGTCGCAGCGTTTACATGACGCCACAGACGCAGCTTCGTACGTGCGAGAACCGCTCCGACTCGCAGTCGCGGGCCGCGACCGACGACCCGTGACCACCTGGCGTTAAAAACAGCCCGCCTGTCCAACTAATGGACCGCCCCCGCGCTATTACCACCCTTAGCATGTTAACCACGCATGAAAATACTTATACATCGAAGTATTACCCTTAAACATCGATGTACTTCCTTATTAGGGGGTGCAAAGCTAACAGGTGTGCATGTCATGACTCCCTACTACTACAAACAGCATGTTGTGTGTATAAAGCTGTACATTTATGTGTGTAGGAGGTTTGTATCTTACGTAGCAATCGTGCACAACTTTGTTTTGGGTTTTGGTCAACTTTGACTTTGTCGGGCATCAAACGTCTAGTAATGAGTTTCTTTTATTACATTATTCTAATTAGATTTTTCTAAATTTTATAATTGCGCATACAAATTATTATAACATTTTTATTATAAAATATATCACAGATAATAATTATTAGAAAAACAATAATTTCTTAAAAATAAAGATTGTAGATTAGCAGAACCAGTAATTGTGGTTAATTAGTGCGGTAAATTATTGTGCCATTTTTCATCATCGTAATACAATCAATTGCGCTGGCGGATTAACTAATTTATGACATTAAGAAAATTATTGTATCTTTCACATGACAACTCTTTGGTCATAAATTATTTCTACAATTTTTTTGTATAAAAGTTCAACAAAACAGTTTGATTTTTTTTATTAGTATGTTAAGTTTTTCCTAGATAAAACGTGTACGTTGAAATTTATTAGTCGTCGCATTCATCTCGATTAAGCGCGCCAATTGAATTATGATCCACTGTGCGCGACATTGATCGCCGTGAAGCTCGTTAAATCGCTCGTCAATCTGTCCAGCCATCGGAGGTACTTTTATCCATCACACATTTCCAATGATCAATGATTTTCGCAATATTATGTCTTTGGCGTAAAACCACCTGCTTATAATAAATATTGCAAATAGCAAGGACTTGCACTTGTTGCATAATAATGTAAAAAAATCATTACAATTCGAAATTATTAAATTTACAGAAACTGTTTTATTTGCATACAAGTTGTCATTCGGTGGAGCACACCCACAAAGACCGGTAGCTTTCGCGGTCGCGTCACAAGCTGCAATTATCAGCCGACAAGGCACTCAATAATAATAACAACTTGTTGCCATTCAGCATCCAATGTTCAACCAGCCAACCAACATCTTCCAACGTGTATCCCTTCTTTCTGTTTGTAGTAATCTTGTACATGGTTTCACCGTGTAATCTTTACCATGCTCTCGTAATAAATTTTACACATTTCTTTATCAATATATATATTTTAAATAAGATAATTCGTTTATTATCGCGATGATATTAATCCAAATTGCAAAATTGGTACAAATTGGGCACATTTTTTCCCCTATTAATATGTTTATTCATTCTTGCATTGGCAGATGTCGTAGATTACATCAAATATATGTTGATTCTGTTACAGTAGCATCTGAAAAAATCCATGGGGCGTCCAGTATCCAAGCGTCGGAAGACTCAGTAGAAGATGTCTTAGAATTATCCACGAATATTTAATGTTTACATTAAAAATGAATTAATATTGTAAACTTTATCATACTCTATGTGCCATATTAGTAAATAATTAATTTAAGATAATTTGTTCGGGCGATGTGCATTGATTGATGTTATCTGATAACATTACATCGTTAAATGTCAGAAATATTTACATTTAAAGTCATATTAAAGCCTAAACCAAGAACCAGTAAAACCAACAATTATAACATGTGAGTACTCTTCGACTCATCGGTTCCACTCATCAAGAGACGACATGACGAGCCACAGTAGAAGTAAAAAGTAAAGAACTTGGATTTCAAGTAAAAAGTAGCCGCTTTTAGTCTTAGTCTTATCGTGATCTGAATAAAGCCCGACGGATGATTGACAGCGATCGGATCGCTATCGTCATAATTTTAAATTTTAATTATCCGCCGTCTACAATTTCAGAAACAGACCCTTCGGCAAAATATATACAGAGAACAAGAAATTTATCATAGAAAAAACAGAATTTAATTTTTATTTATTAGATTTTTTTATGTTTTCTTTAAATTTAATTATTTATAATTAATGATATGAATAAAAAACGCGAGTCATCATCAAATGTCAGAGACAAAGAGTACAAGATGGCATGCTGATAAGCTTTAATTAATTTTTAATTATTTCACTAAGTTTTAATTGAATGTTTTACAAATATTGTAATTTTTAATTTGTAATAAATTTATTTGCATTTTTGTCCTTTTTTTGCAATCAAACTTCTTTCAATAAAAATCCTACCTATTTTTTTCTATAAAGAAAGTAACTAATGAGAACACGTTACATTAAGTGCAAACTAATTAACACCCACAAGAAACTTGGAAACTGAACTGAACATAAAAAGACTTATTTACTTGGTAAGGCTTGAAAGGTAAGTTTAGTCTAAGTGATTGCTAACGAAGTAACATCTAGGAGTAGTATAATTTTTGTTGAAATTGCTAAAAAATATTAAGCAATTCAGCTTTGCAGTTAATTAATATGTGATTGTGAGAAAACACGAAATCACAGGACAATTAATGAATGAAACACTGAATAAGGATTTGGCTACTTTTGGACGCAATTAGTCGACTTGCAAAGTAATCAAAGTAAAAAAATATCTAGCTCAAGAAATCTAATGTTAATCATGGGAAAATTTAGTTTAGTCAAGACTAGTAAATTTTTAAGATTGAAAATAGTTTGTTTGCTAACGTAAATGTTTCAATATTATTGAGTTTAATAATTCAAAGACTTTTGATTTGGTTAATTTTTGTAAGATAATCTCAGAATTATCAGAATTATTTTAAAATGTGGTATTAATATTGTTGATTTACCGGCTTTGTTATAATTTTTGATAAGGTAAATATAAATATATTCACAAAAATATCATAAATGTCTATAATTAATCGTAAATCCATTGTATCTCAATTTTTTTTTAAATGTAATTCCTTTCACTTAAAATTTTAATTAAGCTTATTAATTAATTATTCGTTTAGAAATGATTAAAATTCAATAAAAACATGTATCACATTTACGGAAAATTAATTTTACGCCTCATCAGCCTCTTCCTTCGTTCACAATAAAGTTACACATCATTTTTATACCATGCATGCTCAAACAGTCGATTTTCGCACAATTATGAGGTTTAATTAATAATTCATTATTTCAGTAAATGAAACAAAATAAAATACACACACAAAATAATAAAAACAAACATAAAAAAGAATAATAACAAAATAAAGTCCGTCCTTCCTATCAATCTCGTCAACGAACATATTAGACGATTAAATTATTTAAATTAAATTATATCAAGTAAAAGTAAAGAGTGATTTGATTAGCTGATCAGACTAGAGAGCACAATTTATTGCTAGTTTAAAACATGGAACATGTATTGTACTTTATTTATTCTCAATTGTTCGATCAACTAATCCTATATCAGTTTTGCGCATTATAATGGCACAATGATATAATTTAATTTGTCGCATTAGATGCGCGTTATATATAAAAATTGGAATGCACTTTGTACACATATAACATCATATGTCTACAGTATGTATAAGTTATCAAACTAGTATAAAATTCGCTGTAAGTCGTATGTACACATATATAATTTCAAAATTCAGTAAAATTTAAAATATCTACGTTAATGCAAATAGTAGATAGTCGATAAACGTGTCAAATGACACAAGGGACAATAATGGCACAACAAATTCGTTTGCTCTGGTTTTTGATGGTTTGTTTCATTCTTTCTAATAAATATTATCATTAGAAAAAATATTATTTGTGCGACACATCATGATTAACGCGTAAACTTCGATATTATGTTTTATAATTATCAAAAACTTTTGATTTGTACTTAAATCTTCCATTTCTTGCAATTATTTATAATAAATATTAATATTTAGCACTTTCGTTGTATATTAATGCAGTAGTATAGATACTATTTATTTATTATGTACATGCTTCGACACTTTTGCAATGCCTATGTCAATTTAAAGAGAAAATACTGTTTAATTAAATTAAACAAACGATAAATAACTACAGAATTATCAACAAATAACATCTACAACACTGTTAGTCAACAATTTAGTTCTTTTTACTTAAGAAAATTTATAAAAGTGATTGATTGTAATTAATAATTCTGTACTTATTTATTTCCTAATAAATATATTTTAATTGATAAACACAGAATTTCCTCCTTAAGTGACCAAAAAATATGATATAAATTGATTAGCACCATTGGATTGCAGTTTTATTTTTGGAAATGATATAGTTTCGTGTAATCCGGCGCAACGCCTGGGACATTGACCTAAAAAAGCGCAACCGCACACACCAACGCGTAGCCTCCCACATGACTATACCTGGCCAATAAACGAGACAAAGATTTCGTAAAACGCGTATAAATTGTGTGTGGTGGGCCGAACATTACGATTACCCGCGATCTAACAATTTTATACTTTTCTGGCATAGCGCGTCGCGTTTGGATTGGGTTACATGATCATTGTATTGCAATCCGATGAATTGTATTGCATGAAATTGAATGGGTTTGCAAGGTTTTACCTTCGTGTGCTGGTGTACTATAAGTGCCAAAATTTCAAACTTTCACTTAGGTCTTCATTACTTACAGAAAAAATGGTTAAAATAGTAGTAATAAACAAACTGTTTCTCATTATTATTTGTACTTTGTTGCATTGTTGTTTTTTTTCGTTGCAAGTAACAACAATCACGGTTTGCCCTTCCGCTTCCTTTCAAAACCAACGGTTTACGCTGACCATGTCCGGAAGTAATGTTCATGATCCTCATGACAATGATGACAATCAAAGCAATTGTCGCACAAAGACGTGTCATTAGATTTTTATGCGTGCTTGGTCGACTTGTCGTCCATATAAATTAACAATCACATCCAATAAATCAAACTAATAAAGTTTTATGATTAACACGTTCATGCAAAAGCAATTTTATGTCCACATAAACAGTTTGATGTTTATTAGAGACATTAATAATGGATAACAATTTTTGAATAATTTGATTTTAGTTACGTTGAAATGAATTCGTTCCGTACATTTTGACTTGGCTTAGCTTTGTCGCGACAGGTGGACGTTTTCGTACCACGCAAAAAACGAGTGGCGCCTCGACCTAATCGACAAAGCTATCTCTATTCGCGTGACTGTATATTCAACTAGCCAAACAATGATATAATCGGTTCAAACTGAGAAAAAAGACGTTTTATAGAAAGTGTTGCAATAATATGTATTAGCCAAAAATGACAAATTAACCTTTAACGATTTTGAAACGACTTGAAAAATATATGAGAACCACGTGACTGTATTTGAAACTTTAATTACATTCTTATGTTGTATTTAATTTCTTTGTACGCGGTTTATTCGTCATGTATAAAATAATTTTATTACCTCGACCTACGCTTACATTTCAAGCTCAATTCTTGTTGAAATTTAAAGTACTGCTCATGTGCAATTGTCTTAAACCACATAAAGTTGCGCAAACATTAAATATTTCAGCACAATAGAATCCACCGGACACAAGACGCACGCACAATGCAAACCCATCTGAAATAAATGCACACGCATCGAAATTGAACTTGAATAAATTCCGAATTCAATCAATGTACAATGTACATGCAACCCGGTTTCGATGTCTTCTGATGTTTGAGCGGAAGAATCCACACAATGCGCACGAGATCACTTGCCTTGACTCCCGATGTTTCGTAATTTAGTGATGTACATACTTTCTTTTGCTCCGACTCAAAATGCAACAACAACTGCGCAATAAGTTTGAAATATCCAGTGATAAACTGGCATATCGCAAGCTTAAAAAGCACCTCAATACTAAGGGTGCTTTTAATTAACCGTAACATTCACCCATTGGGCGAAAAATTGCTAAATTCACTCGCGAAGTAAAAACATCTGTTCCGTTCTCGTAACTTGCGCGGTGGGAAACAAAATAAATCTCGTATGATGCCGCGCCGCTGCTCCCGATGCGTGAGGTCCGGCGCGTGATGAATTATTCAAGCGCCGGAGCTTCAGACTTTTTTTCTGTACACACAACATATAGCATATACGCTATACAATATTTATTTTATACTGCGTTATTAATTGCGCCGCTTATCGCTGATGCGACATGTGCGAATGCGCATGGGGGTGTTGCGGATGACCATAGCCCTGATGGGGCGGTAGCGGGCTAGGACACGCCTGCGAGTAGCCCGCGTGTTGCGGCGAGCCACCCAATCCCGCCAGGTGGCTCTGCTCGAGGTGCGAATAATGCTGCGCACCTAGCGAGTGAGCGTGCGCGTGCGCATGTGGCGAACCGTACACCATTTGCCTTACTTTCGAATCCTCGTCGCTTATGTTGTAGGTGAGCTCGGTCTCCTCAAATCCAGTGGCGGACATGCGTTGATCACCACCCGAAGGACCACCAGGAGGATCAGGACTATTTAGACACGTCTGGATGAGCGCCTTACCCGCTTCGCTAGTGATCATGGGTTGCAGTTTCCGTGTGGCGAATGTGTACACGTGTCCAGTTTCTGAAGCCACCAACAGCATCACTTGCGTTCCCGTTAGTGTTGATAACTCGTACGCCTGCAACAACAAAATAACTCATTTAGACATTTTTCTAACAACAAATACAATGATTTACTAAAATAATTTAAAATAAAAATAAGAATTATCTACGAATAACCAGTAATTAATTAGTGAAATATAATACAACTTTACGTTGAGCCGGCGCATATTACATAGAGTAAATAGATACAAATTTAATTAAGCTTAAGCATTGAAACACTTCATTCAGTCAACGCATTACTTGTTAATACGCATTGTGCAAGCAACTTATTAATTAAAAAGCTGAAATGTTAATTGCTGTGTATTAATTACTCGCGGCGTAGCAAAAAAACAACCTGGTCTGGCTAACGAGTTCAGCTTCTGTTTGGTGTTTCATTATTATATTCCACATTTATCACGTTAAGAGAATTTATTATAAACTACAATCTAACAGATGGCGCTGCTCAAAATCTACAAAAATCAACAATTTACATAATTATGCATTCGAAACAAAAGAAAGTTTATAGCATAATGTAATGTCATACAATTAGTCATGACACCTCATTGTTTGCAAAAATGAGCGAAAAATGCCTAAAAGTTTCCATTGCGAAAGCAAAAGAACAAATATTTAAGTATTTTTTCTTTTTGACTTTATCATTAAATGTAACTCAGATTAAAAAAATTAATTAATTTTTTTTTTGGTTTAATATAAGATTATTTTGAAAAAAACATTAAAATAAAAAAAAATCGATAAACCAGCACTGTGAGTTTGAAAGTCGGTGGTTGTGTTTTGTTTAAGTTATACAAACACTGTTCGATGAGTCAACAGGATAGTGTGGGTTGAAACTGTTTCAATGTTTCAAATAACATTAAAAAACAAAGAATACTTCGCATGGGCCAAAATTACGTGAAATGTGAACACTTAGTCTGAATGTGAGGAGCGAGAGAAATCTAAAGATGCTGCGCATGCGTAGCATGTTAAGTAATACGAGATATATAACTAAAGCGACTTAAGTTTACAAAACAAGTCTTGTAACTGCTAAAAATTAGCAATTATAAACTTAATTTAATTCGCCAAAACGTAATTAAACATTTAAAACGGTCGGACCACGCAGATAATAATTTCCAGTCGGCACTCCACAGTTTCAACACCTAATATAACATTAACTTATCAATCGATAAAATCTAACGATACATTTGGAAAATATTTAAATTAAATGATAAAATTTAATTTAAAAAATATTATTTCTTTAATTCGGATCGCTACTGACTTCGCAATTGTAACAACGCATTTGTAAAAATGTAACAGTATCAATGAAGTTGCGTTTGAGGAAGACGATCGTCACAAAAATGGGCATCCCGTAAAAGCGTTTTCGACGCTTTTTAAGGTGGACGGAACATGGTGTAACGCGCGTTGTAAACGATGTAAATCGTGGCGGTTTACGCGCTGAATTGCTGACCAAAAACGATGCATCTATAAACGGCCAATCGGCAAATGTGCTGTGAATGAATTGTTTTTCTCAGTGATCGCAGTGCACTTTTATATTTGGACGTGCCAAACTTGCAAAAAGGCAAACATAAATGTTCGTAAACGTAGTATTAAAATGACTCAATTAAGATTTACAAAAACGCACTTCATTCAAATAAATGAAATGTTGAATTTTATTGAAGAACTTGAGAAATTGTTCAAAAATATTTCGAAAAGGTTTAAGTAAATCTGATTACAAGTATGATGGCTTAGTGATTTATTGGATGAAAGTTTTATTAATGTATGGAGATCATGTCCATTTATATAAAGCACCTCGCAATCATTTTCTTGTAGGTCATATAAACACAATTCAACATCTTACACTTATTTAAGTTCATTACGTTCGAGCAACAAATAATGCTCGGTACATCTGTCAGGTTGTTAGTTATGACATTTGTAGCCCACAAACAGTTCAATTTTTACAAATTCCTCTCCTCATGATCTCTTCGTGTGGAGTTAACATACTCGTAAGCAATCAACCATTTCTTAATAATATTTCGGCGCAATTCAAACGATTTGCTCGGCAAAATTGTGAAAAGTGTTCCTTCATTGAACACCAGGAATTCATCGAAAAGCCGCAGAATCAAGAATTCAGGCAAGGCAAAACCTCGATTATTTATTATTCGACTCTTAATAAAGCTCACATCGACGTGCGAATTTTAATTCACTGCAAATTAAGCATATAAATTTGTTTTACCCACATTATCAAAACGTATCCGTTTATTTGATGGTACATCAAGTACAATTTTTTTTTATCTATGATAGGTGTATGCTAAGGCGTACCTGATGTGTGGAGCTTGTGCGTAAAGCACCGGCATCGCCGAATGCTAATTATAATCGGCTTGGGCGGGTTACAAGGAGGTTAGAAGTTTGTTCTCGTTCGGTGCACATCACCGGCTACTAGAGGCACCAGCACCAGTTCACCAGCAGAATCTCTATTTATGATTTTAGCCGCCCGACTCGCATAAGCAATATTTGTTACGTTAATTATTACTTAGCGTAATGGCCGTTTATTAGTAAGGGATATGATCTTTCTAATTTGCATTGCGATTGAAACGCGGAAGATTTGTGGGTAATGAAAACTATGAAAATGAAATTTAATCGATAATGTCGTAATTTTAACATTGCTATTAATTTACTTATTCTTTACTTTGTCATACAGAGTGTTTAATAATACAATTAGAATATTTCCAAAGAAATATTCTTATTGGAAACTTTAAAACAAAGAAAACACAAAAATTATTTGTAGCTTAGAAAGGTGGCATAAATACTATGAACTATATTTGTATTATTCAGTTTTGATTAGTTTGAATTTAAATTTTGCAGTGGCTTGTAAATGATATCTTTTTACTTCATTAAATTTGCGACTTCTGGATAAAATTGCGTCCCTTTGAAGACCATGTGGTCGACTCTTGACTGGTAAAAAGGAAAAACGTGCGTTTCGTATTTTGTAATATATTAATACCGACTGAGCTGGTTTCTTGTACCGTGTAACGCTGTAACTCGCGCACTTTCGAGCTCGAGGTTCATGAGGACCTCCGACGCGCATCGGCGTCGGCGTGCTCCTCTTCGCCTGTCTTCAGTGCACAGAATAAAAAGTAACACTGCACCACACCAGAGAAAAAGAAAACACAGTTACAACCGACATCGAACATTTAACTTCCAACTGTACACATGACTCAACCTCAAAAAGTCGACTAAAACCCCGCGTATGCCAAGTCTAAGAATCAATGATAAAAACAAAGGTAAGAAAATAAAATGTAAAGAATGAAAGAAATGAATCCGCGCGCACATGGCGTACAAATGTAGCAGAATAGCGCACATTCTCGTCGCCAACGAAATTATGTAAAAGCGGTGTAAAGTCGCGATGGAGAAAATTCGTTAGAAATGCACTTAAGTCGCGCGCGCTCGAGTTAATAAATCTTTTCGCAGCTTTTTGCACTGCGGTAAGGGATTTTGATGCAGTAAATAAAAGAGCATCTTTGGCGCGCGCGCCGCCTGGGCCACAGCGTAAGTCATGCATGCTGGTGAAAAATCGCGCGGAATCTCGGCGGAACTCGACGGATAGCGCCGCGCGGTGGATTCCGCGCGTCGACCGCGTATTAATATTAATCTACCATGTCCGATGCGCTCGTGCATACGTTTAATGAGAGGCGTTGTTGGCGCAAAGTGCGTTACATTAGCGCGTATGGCAGCAAAACTAGTCAAAAATTGCGTGTTACCTCAAAAACAACTATAACTTCCGGATTCGAACAACATTTTTAATGAATAAACAACAAAAAACGGATGCAAAAGACAAGTTTTTTAATTTTGTTTGTGTAATAATTAATTAACCCTTTCCTATTGGGATGTATAGAGCAGTAAGTAAATAAGACTACAGCTTTCAAGGACTTTCAATATCTGCGCTGGACCCATAGTCCTGCAATTCCTGCCGACGGCTGTTAATCAACCTTTTCACCATGCAACTACCAGAACCAACAATCAAGACCCAGCCATGAACACGTCAAATATTACAATTCTGCATACATTAAATTAGTTGCGTTTCTTTTGAAACAGCAGAGCAGCGCAGCGCGTACGCGTCAAGATAATAACAATAATTTCATGATTATTTCAACCATTGTGCACATTGTACAAAAGCCGTCCGGTCGAATTATCTTGAAATTTTCGGCCTTTTAATTTCTAGTCTCATTAGCGATCGGCTTGATTTGTCTTAGTCATCTTCTATGATGTACGCATGATCGCCGCTGATCCCACGTCAGTGTTTTTAAAACTCATCACGCTCGTGTTTCTAATGTTTCTATTTTATTTCGAGTTCGAACAACATGTTATGTCTTCCAGATGAGAATTATTGAACGCTCAGCGTATTTAACTATCAACTGAAAATTATCAACAAATTGAAACGACGCAATCGGACAATCCATGTGGAGCAATCAATTGGAAGTTGTATGATCGAAGAACTAATTCGCTGTAATCGCACGGAATCATCGGCGTAGAGTAAATATTTAAAATTTCGAGCGCGTAGCAATCCTTGAAATTTAATGTAAACCGAGGAGTCAAGGAGTACGTTAATTACTTCTTGAGCCACATGATGATGATGTCATTTTAAGTAGGTAGGAAACATGTGTGATTTTATCAGAGATTTCAAAATCGCATCGGCCTTCTATGATTTTTTTATTAGAATTTTTACCATACCACCACCATTTCACTATTAGTAACTGAAATATTTTGTTCAGTTAATATTTCATACTCATAATTTCTGAAGTCTCATACAATACAGCTTGCATTTTTTGCATGTTGCACACCGTGTAACGACATGTTTTTGTTGTTAAATTATTGTAATTTATGCGTAATTATTACAAATATTTACATCCAGCCGCGCATTACTTGAGATTCGATTAAACAATATTAATTAATGAAGAAATATCACCGACCGAAAGTGGCATGGAAAGGTGTCCGTCGGGTATTTCATTAACATTTTCATTGAGCAAGTCTTCTGTCTTCTCATTAAGCGCATTATGCCGCTTCGGCTTAGTTGTTGGTGCATTGCCACATGAAAACAAATTTGCTCATTCGTATCTTGCAGGTAATGCGATTTCAATAAATCAGACGCCCATGCATGTGCTCAACGTTTAATCGAATGACTTCATACTTCATAAAATTTCCATTGGAAAGACAACAAAACACAAAATATACTAGTGCGTCAAGAGGGTCATAGGAACAATTTCCACGAGACCGCAAGACCATTAAACCATAAGTTGCATCGGGTCGCAACATGGTGACACCGACATCAACACGCGATGCCATGCGACTAGAGATCCTCGCGACGTTCACACTTCCGTGTGTTTGCCGTCTCAGGCGTTCCCCATTATGTACGCGCCAATAAAAAGTGCAATCATCCATGCCATCTCGACAAAACCCGCTCTCTAATATGATGCAATGTGATCCTAGGAACACCAGAGCATGAGAAGATGCGCCAGCATGTGCATCATTCTCCGGTTAAGCAAATAACATTCATTTCCAAATCATGAGGTCCTTAATTATTAGAAGAATATATAAAAAAACCTAATATTTGCACAATGGCTTTCAGGGTGCATTTATTACAAAAAAAAAACTTCAAAAGTGGTGATTTACATTTTAATGTTGTTTGTCAAAATGTTGGTCCCGTTCCAAAAATTAATATATATCCCCCGGCAAAATTATATCAGTATAGCGCTCATGATAGGTAATTAACGTCTGAGATATGACTCCTTGGCGGCAGCGGCCAACGGTCGGGATCCCTATCGGCTGTCAAAACGAACATATGTTCGTAATTTGAATGGTATACGAGATGAACACGATCTCGGACGCGCGAGACACAATATAACGGGCCGGCGGGCAGCGCCACAATGGATGCCTCCGATACCCCGTGAGCGCTCCGCGGCGGGCCGCAATTATCAGAGTCACGTGTTACTAACCGGGTACATTAGGAAGGCAAGGGATGACTTCCTAGAGGCGGGGTCGCCTTCTCCGGGAAGTTCATCAGGTGAGTGACGGCCTCCTCCTCGGCGACAACGATTATCCCAAGCATGTAAGGGTAAATTCGATAATTGCACGCAGATGCATATCTCGGCTTATTTTTTATGCCCGACTGGTCGCCGCAACTCGCGACTGGTGCGCAGTAAACTCTCGCGCACTTCACGTGCATGCGCGAGCTCGAGTCAGTCGTACGCATCGAGCCGGTTGCGCTGGACGCAGACAAGTAAACAACCGAACGTAGCACATGCAGCGTTTTGTTATATGGTTTGAGGTTATGATATGCAACTGATTCACTTTATACTATTTATTTACCTTTTTCATGATGCCGGTCTTTCGCTTCGAGAATGTGGTGTAACGTCGAAGTTTATTTTCGATGTACTCCATCTTGATCTTGACACGGCCCTTCGTTTTCTTGCCGTTGCTAGGTGGCGATTTTTTCACCTGCAGCGCGCCGTAGGTATCATCGTTTATATCTTGGACACCACACTGATCTAACCCCATGGATTGTGATGACATGCCTCGGTCATCGTAACAAACGTCCGATTTGATTGCTACTCGACCGCCTCCACCGCACGCGCTTGGTACCATCGTGTGTCGTGGTGACAGCTGTTGCAAGCTGGTGGACGGCCGGCCCAGCGAGTTCGGGTTGCCGTAGATCTCGGGCGCGGTCTCGCCCGACAGCATATTCATGCTGTAGCTCAGGTTGAATCGGGAGTCCCTCCCGCCAGGCGGTTCCATGCTGCACCACAGTTTGGACGATTTGAATATAGCACCAAACCTTCTGAACTCTTCTCCTCCGAAGACGAGGTAGACAAAACACACAGTTCTTGTAGCTTGTTGTTGATTGAACTTGTAAACAACAGACAAGTTGTCGTAGTTTCCGTCGATGATTCTTATGCACCAGGTGATGATGATCAACAATACACCACGCAGCGCTACGTCGTACTTTACACACAATCACAGCTGAGCGCACAATAGAATCTGATACTTTCAGCAGCACGCACGGTCGACGGCGACGAGCAGACGACACGACCGCGCCTCCAAACGGTTGCGGCTCGTACCTGCTAGGCGCAATGCACCAACGCGCAGCAAGTCCCCACGACGCACAACTTCTCTCTCTACTTCACCATCAAACTTGACTCACTTCCACATATAGAAATGTACATATATCTTTCTTCGTCTGACGCAAACGTGCATGATTTGCGCAGCACGCGCCAACTTGAATTTTATTCCTGCGACTTGTTACATCCGCGATGAAATCCCACGTAATCCTCGAGTGTTGAGTATATGTAACATTCGACCTAAATAGGTCCAGACTAATTACTACTACATTTGGCAGCTGCCAACAAAATGCCGAAAAGTTTATGCCAATGTAGCCATTCCCGCTAAAAATAGTGTCAACTGGCAGCAGAGCGCCGCGCTCCGCACTATCGGAAAGTGGGATGGCTAGTCCGGCCCAGAACCATATTTAGAAACGAACGCTTCCATATATGGTATAGTTGTCCTTAAAAGGATACGCGTTGATCCCTCCTCTTGCTAGCAAACGCAAATGTTGCGCAGCGTGGCGAAGGTGACGGTGTGATGAGTGACGATATAACCCGGAAGGGGAATCCATGCTACTTTACATTATCCTAGATAATTACAATGAATTACTTCTTAAAGAAATCTGCACAGAAAGCAGTAGCAAATACACACATGTGGTCTTTCAATCTTAAAATTGGCGAAAACAATCAATTGTATTTGTTATTTACACAGAATTTAAACAATATTTTAAAGTCATAATAATAATATGTCGTCTTATGTAGATACAAAAAAAATTAAAAGCTTCAATTGTTGATTTTAAGGAGTCATAACTCAAACAATTTTCAACGGTTTAAATTGAAATTTGGGATATATCTTGGCATAGTTCATTTATTATTAACAATTATATGACAATTTTGTATAGGCAAATTTTTACTTTTGATTTTAGAAGTTCGCTATTTCGCCAACAATTCTAATATAGAATCAAATTTTTTTTACGTTTCCTATTATTACATTTACAATAATCGCAGAAGTTGTTTGTCTGGCCGTGGATCCAGAAAAACAAGAAACACGGCATAACGAAAAGGCTGTGCAGCTGCCATTTTGAAATAAATCGCATTCTAATATTTTTTTTAAATTGTTCATGTACAATTAAATAACTTAGAAATAGAAAATTCAAAAGAGCCTTTTCACTGTCTCTAGAGTGGGCAGATATCAAACTAAAATACCGTTTTTACTATTTATAGGTTGCTGATATTGCCTATTTTATCACATATTTATCGATGGTGTTCTTATTTAGATAAAATTATTTTATTAATTGATGATAAAGCCAATTGAAAGATTAGAGCTTCATTTTCAGTCATGAACAAGTGTTCAATTTCTTACGATTTTTGTTTTTCAAGAAAATATTGTAAAACTTTATTTGGTAATTTATGTCGTTGTATGATGTATCATCATTAATCCTGCTTTAAAACTAAATATTTCTATAATTAATTTTATTCTATCATTAGGTATCTACATATTCGAATAGTAAAACTGATAAAATAATTGCAACACTTCTGTTAAGTTGCTTAAGCAAAATATTTAGATGGGAAAACACGTTTTGGCAACTTTTGTTCGAGTAAAACAAGCAAAATGTTGAATTTTTATAAAATAAAAGAACATTTTTTTGATAAAACAATACTTTTGAGTCATAAAAATATTATGAAGTTGAATTTAAAAAAATACAATTAATTTTAAAAGGTTCAACTGTTGATTTTACCCAGTGACAACTACAGGATTAGAAAGGGTAATAAAACACACGTTTTTGAAAGCTGCGTTTTTATGTTGGACAGATTTAGGTATAATTGAGGCAATTTTCACTTTTTACTGTAAAAATGCGCTATTTGATTATAAATCAATATATCAAAATTATTAGTTATTTATGATTAAAATAATACAGTAGCTGTTACTCCAAAAACTACGCCATCGCAAAACCGCTGTTTCAAAAAAACGATTGTAAATAGACACTAACATGAAAAATAAAATAACATTATTATAGAATATTATTTCGTTTTTTTTGTTGGAAATTCTTGAAAACAATCCCAAAAAGCCGTTTCTAAAAGATTCAATAATTAATTTTTTATTTTGTTCTGCTTGGTTTGCCATGTTTGGTTTGTCACAAATTAATTAAAACAAAAACGCACCATGCAAAACACCTATAAAAAATTTACTAGTTTCTACATTCTATCGCCAAATATATTAAAACAGAATATATGTATTTTGAACTATTTAGTGAAAAGGACAGTTAGTCAGCTGACTTGTATTGACTTAACCGTCTTTGTGTTCTTTTCGCAATATCACAGATACCCCAGCATTATTACGCGTGCACTAAACGTTTCGATGATTCATAGATCCCACGTACAAGTTATAAGATTATTAATAATCATCACGGCGCGCGCCGCACACCGTGCTCACATATTGAAACAAACAAATAGAACCTTGAAAAATGTTTTGCGCCACCAACAACGACACCAGAAGATACTTAATGAAACATAATTTATATTAGCATTGCAATTTGCGTTTATATGTTGTTTAAAAATTAATATCTCTAAAGAAATTATGTAGGGGTAAGAAAGAAAGTAAAATATTTTTAAGTTGAGTTAGGTTATGTTTTCTTATGTTAACTTGTCAAATGCAAATTAGGATCATTTGCAATTGCAAATCATGAATTTGCAAATTCATTGCTCTTGTTCTGGCCGTCTTGTCGGTTGTTATTGTTTTGCTGCTGCGGCTGTTCTCACTTCTTTCTTTCTTCTCTTCTTCTCGCCGACATCTAGCAACAATGCAGCTCGTAACGCATCGCGCAAAGCGCAACCGTACAACCCACTCGGGCGCTCTTTTGTCGCCATGCAGCGATTTATTAAAACAATGCCGCTACTTATAAGCATTTAAATACTTACATTACCTGCGACGCACACACATTGTGCATGCACCGCCGTAAAGTATTTAAATCGGCGTCCTGCAGCCATTCGGACGGTAGCCTAGTTACCGAAAGCCGAAAGATCGAATGAGAGGACAATGAGATGTCGTTCAACCGGAAATTAACGATTTGTAAAAATTCAACAAACAAAAGAGAACTGAAACATTATTGAACCGAGCGAAATTTTGCTTATCTGCAATAGTACCAACACAAAAATTGTGTATATTGTAATTAAATTTCTTTTAAATATTGTAGATTGTAACCAATCCGAATTCTCCCATCAAACTTTTTTGTATTGTTGTTGTTTTACTTTGAGAATTGTGTACGCACATCAACGTCTTAACGTGTTTTTTTATTTCTTACAATTTTTTTTGTTTTTTCAAACAGTATCTACTATTGCTTCTTATTGGTCGCCCGAAGTCGTAGAAATTTTTGCGCGCGGTCGATCGGTATGCCATTTACATTAATGACTTGTTGGCATTTTTTCCACCGCAAATTCCCTTCTGGTCGCTTAACTTCAGCTAGCAATGCTTACCCTTTGCTACCGCATGTCACTCCACACGTCGAGTCGATACTGACTAAAGACTAAACTAATAAATCTTTTCTAGAACGTAGAATACCTTGAAGTCGAGCTTCATCGATGGTTATCCTGACCAGAAATCTTTATCAAGATTTTTATCCTGTATTTTTTAATAAACTACCAATATATTTATTATATCCGCATCAGCAATAATATGTGTATTTTCTGTTAACATCGCCCAGTATAATTTTCTCTCGTACATTTTAATTCTTGCGCACGTCGTCGCTATTCGTCGCTGTTGGCCCGATGTGTGGAAAAAATGCAACGAACGGGCGTTCGTCGGCAATTAGTATTCTCATCGCAAAATGTAAACTTTATTATCCTCGATGTCTTCGATGCGTTCGACAGTCGCATAGCTTTTCATAGCTTTTCTTGTAGGCTTTACGTGCTCTAAAGCTCAAGAGTCGAGTCAGGGGATTCGCAAAAATGCAGGCTTTTTTCCATTTTCAATGAAACGGGACAAAAAATAACAACAAGTGAAAATAAAAGATTGCTACAATGGTTACAATCTTACAATGGCTTACGGAATTGTAATCCATTACATTTGATTCATTTTGAGGTTTATTTACGTAGGTAATTGCTAAAATATGTTAATGTTTTTGGTGGTTTACTGTTGTGGCGTGTTGCTCTTGATCAGATCAAGGATTGACGTGGGTTTTCAATCAGTTGATGATCATAGATCAAGTTCATGTCAGTTAATGTTTTACAGTTAGGTTTATGATTATGGGAGGTCTTACTATACATAAGAAGTTAGCAACGTTAAACGATACAGCGTTAAGAGGGGTCTTCCTGTATTAGAAGTCGAAAATGTTTGATTTCAAAGAATTTGCAAACTTTATTTTCATTTAATTAAATGACAAACTTATCAGGTAAATCTAGGCGCTATGTAGGTATTACCTAGTTGTGCTTTTCCGACGACAGTAGCTAACTAACTCGCACGTTTAGTAAAGCGTTGAATCGGGTGAGTTAAAATGCAAAGCACCGCTTTGACTTAGTTATCATTCCTAGCCACTCGTAGTTTTAATCCTTGCGCGCCTCGGCTAATGTTAAATTATTAACTGAAAGAACTCCGACGATAGAACATAAAACTCGCCGACGCAGGTCGCGACGCTAATTAAGCTTTATAAAACTCGGCCATTATGTAAAACACCTAATTAGGTCCATTGTTTTTGTTATAATAAACAAAACGCGCTTCGGCTCAATGGATGCCAACCAGCGTCCCCGCGGCATTGCGGCGTGTTTAATGGACAAGTAGAAAAAATCCGCAACATGAACCAACATGTACGTGCACCTGAATTACACTCTACATACACTATGTTTTGGCATAAAATCCAAATTAAGGTCGAAGCTTAAAAAGTTTCAAACTAAATGCGTATCTTTGTCAACGAAAAGTAAATGTAACTGCTGGTTGCGGACATGGTGTATGTTGAAACATTGAAAACATAGGAGTGTGTTCTATTCTCTTATTATTTTATATTATCTATTCAATTGCATTAAAATGTGCAAGAGTATAGCAACCGATCTCCAAATGGCCAGCATCTCGGCATTTGTTTGCGTTACGCGATCCTACTTTATGCATTGTCTATCGACAAATAAACTAATAAATCGATCCGTAATTATGGGATCCGTTGCGTCTGCGATTGATTTACCGGGCAACCATTGTCGGAGCCAAGCCGTCTGCGCAAACCACCGATTCCGCAATCTCGGCCTTACAACTAGCACATGTGACTTAGGTTTGAAGTCACAAACTCGCTACCGAACAACAACGCTACATGCGACGGTGACGATGCAACAGTTGAAAAGTACAGAACAGCACAAAACAGCGAGATTCCCGTGCATTAGATGCGCGACTCGCGAGAGCGCAACACGGCAATTTACCACATATGGGCTACTTTATACCATCCACCTTAGAAAATTATTAGATCTGTCGGCATGCGCGTCGATGCCGCAACCGCGCTTCAAGACTCTCAAGAGACAGGAGTGTAGTGAACAGGAAGAATCGTCAAGAATCAAGACTACTTAAAACAACGGCTATAAACTGAATAGTAGATTTTAATTTTGAAGCTATTAAAACAAATTAAAAAGCACCTGTTTAAAGTTAGCAATGATTTGCACGGAAATATTATATTTTCCGATAGCAAAAGGCATTAGCTTACAAATGATCTAAAGAATTTGAAAATCAAAGTGTCGAGGATATATTGCAATTAGGATTTTATTTGTTGAAACGCGGGTGGTATTGCTCTGTAAGAAATAGATGAACGCCGGATTCAAAGTCAAATATTTTTGTGTTCTGGTCAGGACTATCACGAAAATTTAACATAATCCGACAGTTTAACTTATTGGCTATCCACAAATGTGAAGCATTTAACAATCAAAGTATCATCCTTATGTTTAAATTAGGTTTATACATTTTGGAACATTGCACTATTTTTCAATAAGAAATTCGCGGACAATGATTCAATAGAGAATATGTCCGTGTTGCGGTCAGGAGTTGCAAGGAAATTGGACTTATTTCGCCAGCTTAACTCATTAGCTATCCAAAAATGTAAAGCATTTGAAAATCGAAGTGTCGTGGTTATATAACAAATGCGATTTTAACAGTTGAGACGCGTTTGTCCATAAGAAATACATAAGCACTACATTGAAAGTCAAATAACTCCGTGTTCCGGTCAGGACTTGCACGAAATTTGGAAATATTTTGATAGCTTAACTCATTAGCTATCCAAAAATGTAAAGCATTTGAAAATCAAAGTGTTGTGGCTATATTGCAATTTGGATTTTAATTTTAGAGGTGCGAGTTATTTCTTTTGAATACATGGACACAGACTTTTTTTCTAAAGTTGATTTCATATAAAATGATAAGACATGATTAAATTAAACATATCATTTTACATCAAGACGTAATCCATTCGTCACACAACTATAATAGGGCTTTTTTTTTATTATAAATATATTATTTATACGCAATGGATGCGGAATTATGAACAAAAACAAAACAGTGCACACAATTTTAAAAGCTATTAACTCGGTGATTATTAATTTATGCCAACGCTAATTTACTAGATGAAATGCGAAATGAGAAAATAAAGCACAATCGGCTTGCTTAATGTAGCGTTGCGTGTTCGACTCAACTTTTTATAATATAAATAACAATATCAAATAAGAACATACTGCTATTTAAGATAAGAACAAATAACTTATTAATACAATACATACATTTTAATGGATTTTATAAGAGAATAAATCAAGATAAATGTAATTACATGTATTAAAATCATAAAACACTGGTTCGCAGTCAAAAATTTCTGCAATTTGTTTTTGAATTATCCTAGAATTATCTACGTGATTCTTAAAATGATTGTCAATAGTCAACAGCCGCACGGGCTTCCCATCAATCTTTATTTTCTTATTAGCGAAGCAATAAACATCAACCCACGTTGAACTGGTTCGACTTTCTGCAACACATTATAAACCAATATTAACTCATTCGCGTTCGGCGTGTTTGCGCTAATGCTGATGTTGATGTTTGTCGGTCGCTTTGCTTGGCTTTTGTTCCTTTCTTTGCGTTAGCCCTGAGTGAAGCAGCCAGCGTGAGCTAAGCGCTAGTTAATTACATAATTTACATACGCTTGCCGCGTACATTGCATGAAAAACCGATCGGCGACGCGTCTAACGCCGTGACCGTGAAAGGACACGCATTTGTGCCATTACCAAATCTGGCGCGGTTTGGGTTTTCGCGCATTTGCTGGTGTTCACACCAGTACAAAACAAAAACAAGAAACTACAACAAAATTGTTATTTACTACAACTATGACTAAGTGTAAATAAAACCAAATCCTACAATCCTTTTATTTTATAATAAAAACAGTGTCACAAAAATGTTTTTAAACCGCGTAAGACAGAATGTATATAGGGAGAGTAGCTTAATTTGGAACGGCGTCTAATTTGGCCCACCATGGTTTTGTGAGTTCTTTTTGGTAAGGGTAAATGCAGTCCTGTTTGTAAGAATTTCTTTCTTTCTTTTTTGACGACGACGCTGATTAATATTTCTAAATAAAAAACGAAAGTAATTGCAATTAATATTATAACACCATAAAGTGTACTTATTTAGCTATAATTTGCAATAATTGTTTTATGATTTGTATTGCTTAATTTAAACCAAAATCAGGTGCCTAATTCGAACCGCTCCAAATTAACCAACCACATTTTCTTGCAAACTGTAGTCTTCAGGACCGATTTAAAAATATGTAGTTTTTTGGACAACTCGATTGATCGCACACATACCCTGCAGGAGATAGTACCGACAAAAAAAATTGTATGCCTAGCTTTAAATAGTAAATGTAATGTTCCAAATTATGCTACTTTTTTCTATAATTTGGAAACATAGTGTGGCAAATAATTTCAGAGAATTCCCTTAGTGGTGCCTGTTGGAATAAAAGAGCGATAAATCAAAACAGCGTTAAACGGGGTCTTACTGTATATGTTGATGCCTAGAAAACTACTAGTATTTGATGGACTTATATGGTGCTCCTGCAGGTTTGCATTGCAATTGCGGAAAGAAAGATAAAGTAACTTTCAGGAAGATGACACAAACAACTAAAAACAATAAAACCAATAGAATCAAAGAAAAAGCAAAAAAATACTATAAAATAGAGAACTTCGTCTTGTTTTGCTGTCTTTGAACCTGAAACGAATGTATCTTGTCAAAGTTCATGACTTATGCAGATGTAAACTCGTACATAGTACCTACCTACCATCCACAAATGGTGGACGAGAATGAACACTAGACATTAACGTTCATATTCATGACATCATGACCACTTAAACTCATATTTTATTCGAAACATTTTATTTAAGGATATGGTTATATAATCATAATCTCAAACCTGGTACTATGACATAAAATGTTGGATTTTTTTTTATTTCGAGTAATTTGCAAAGTCATTTTCAGTTGATTGATGTTTGAATTTTATTACGCATTTACATGCAAATGTAAATTTACCCTTTTCAACTGAATGCGGAGTGATATCGTCTCTGAAAAAGTTTATACCATATGTAATGGCTTCATTACGAGTTACTTCCAAGATGGCGTCTGTAGTCTTCAGTCTTGTAATTTAAATTTATAAGAAGTACTCGCACAAAAAGTTGTTGTGATTTGCATACATTAATGGACAATTCGACGCTTAACTTCCAGGAATCTATCGTGTTCATGTTACCAACTTTCGTATTTGTTCAATATCATTCCTAAATGTAGGTAACTTATTTAATATTTTGCAGTTAGACGTTTGTTTGTGACCTATTTCGACTTTTAAAAAATAGGAAGCAGACGCAGGTAAAGCGAACGCGCAATAAATCCAAAAATAGCGAATCCTATAGTATACTAGTACGTTGTGCTCGAATAGAACGCGTTATTATGTGCGTATAACTAATTATATCCCGTTGAAATTGGGAACATTGCAGCTCTACAATCCACAATGCAATTTGTTTGCTTCGAAAACAAGCCGAAACTCAACAAGACGCAACGATGTGCGTCGAAATGTAAAATTAAAGATTTCACGCACTTACGTTGCATTTCCTTGAAATTTTGTTTACTTTCACTCACTGTTTCAAATTCTACATTTTCATTCACGATAACGTCAAACAATGAATAGTTTATAGTTATAGTTATAGTTTTTTATCAATCAAAGTATTGTTGAAGCAAACATTTTTGTTGCTTTTGGTTTCTTGTTATTGGAAGACCATTAATATAAATTAAATAAAAGTAAGAGTAAATTGTCTTTAGTTTCCTTTCATGCAGTCATTGTGACAGACGGGATACTCTGGTACCCTGTACTCCGGTTCTGCCGTTTCTGGCATATACAAGTTTAGTTAAGTTAAACACGATTTGCTTTGACGTTTGTGACTTTTGAGCAGTCTGGTCTGGAGCAGAATCCTTTTCGACACTTGTTAGCTCCACAGAATCGGAATGTGCTCGTCGTCGCCGTCACTACACTCGACAACGGGCCGTGGTCAGCACGCTTGATTGACGAGGTATTGAATTAACTTTGGTGACATAAAGCATTTCAAGCGTCTTTCATTACCAACCTCACAGTCACCTATGCGATGCGCTAACTACTAAACGTCCTGCAACCTACAGACTCGTACTTACAAGTAGCAACGCTAACTTGGATGTAATAGCTTTAAAAACCCTCATTGGGCTATCACAAAATAAAACCTAAGAGGCAAAGAGTACAATGATAGGTACAAGCTACAAATATATGAAAATACAAGCTGTAGCTGTCGAGAGTACTTGAAATAATTAAAATCATTGCTACTTCCACACCTAAACATCTTTACTTTTGTAATATTCAATAAAAAGAATCATTTAAGTTGTGAAAATGTTTATGATGAATGTAAAGGCATGCAGTAACAATGCCTGTTTATAAGTGGACGTTTGAACACTTGTGAAGTTCATAATTTATTTCAATTTATCAGAAGAATAAATTCTTCGAGTCTTTTGTTGTTTGTTGTCGTTTTGAATCTAATATGGCGGCTTTGTTTTCTATCGAGAGTCGTGTGTCGTTTGTCGTTGCGTAAATGCGTACGATTACAGTTGCGCACGCATATCGCGCTTGCAAGATAAGTACATCTGGTCGGACATCGTTTATTGTTTCTGTGTATTGTGTGGTTACTCGCGGTACTCGTGTTTTGTGCCCGCGCGCGCGCTCAATGCTCAAGTCGCGACCCGCGACCGGTAGCGCGATATGACCGCTTCTGCGCTTCTGGATTCGCCATAAAGGGCCCCGACATCGCTGTCGCCATGTCCGTGTTGTATATTGGAAGCAAACATATGCTCATACCCAATACAAACACACACTGGGTGTTACAAACCATGACAATCAAATTTTTCAATATTTTAAGAAATATTCCTTATCGTTAACTTTAATTTAGAACATAACCTCAATTTACAGCTTTTAAGTTTGTGGGAATTTACAGTTTTTGAAAAACTGTGTTTTTAAATGCTGTTTTCTGAACTAAAACTTTTCTAATAAAATTTAACGCTTAATGTTTATTAGACAATTTGCAACAAACAGCACATATTGTTTGATTGAATTTTCTCGCAGACTGCATGTCTCTGGCGGCCATTCGATGCCATTACGACGCGGCTTCAGATCAGATTCTGCCGCTGTCCGTCGGGAACTTTATGGCCTGCCGCGCGATTGTGAGAACTGGCGGGTCCTCTCGAGTCCTGCAACCATTTTGCTATTTACTGTTTATCAAATCAACGTCGGTTACGTGGAACATTGAACGTTGCATATCGTCCTGTCAACCAAAGTCACACACATGATTATCCTTAATCCAAGCCCAACACATGTCAAACGCTGTAAAATAGAATTTCATGCTTAATGAGTTAGTACTGACCCAAAACGTTTAATAAAATATCACATGCATGCATCATGTGCGCCTTATCAGATCCCAAAAAAGAAGCTTTATGTTTATCCCACAGAGTGAACAGATGTTTTCTGATTTATTTATTTATTGACGTAGTACTTGTGATTTTTTTCAATTTATTGCTGTTTTTGTGCGTTTTCAACAAACAGCACCATTCGCTTGTTTTCGCCGCCGCGTGCGACAAAAACCACAAAGATAGTTTTTTTTTCTTGCGTGCGAAGGAAATAATCGATCCGACGATGATCGTTTACGCGAGTCATATAACAGGTTGCAATTATTTATGCGACAAATAAAAGGAAACAATGGTCGTGTAGTCCTTTGACCGGCCGAATGCTACTAGCAACGAAACTGCATTTACGCTCACATATTGCGAGTTGTATGCTTTGCGATTGTTTTCCAACGTTTACGCGTGCGTTTGTTTGCCGCTCGAGTTGAAGAAATGTTTTTCTAAACGCGCGCATTGGAAATGTATTCGACGAGTGCTGCGAGTGCGACGAGTAGATCTGGTGGCGGCAAGCGGAGAACAATCACAATTATGTTAATGGTATGGCCGCTAAAAGAGGCAAATTCGCGAAACGAAAGAATTTTTTTCATTCGGGAATTTCAATTAATGAACAATATAGTTACCTAGATACATAATTCGAAAAAGAAAGCATTTTTACTAGTTCCAAAAAGTTCCCATCCCGTTTATGGTCCACACAGTTCTCATTATAAGGTACCCAACATAAAAACTAAAGCTATAATATCTATTTACATTGTAACTTTTGCACTCATCATCATTTTTTACAGCTTTCCCAAGAGCGTAAGCTTCTAATTATCGTTACCGCACGAGTACAATAAACATTAACGCATTGTTATGTTATACTAGTATTTGAACGAAGCACATTGCTGGTTACTTATTAGTTTCGTTTCAACCTCCAACCTTTAGTTCCCTGGCGTATTTGCTCAAAAATATGACTCAAATCTATTTCACGTTCTGCGTTCTAACAGTGCACTTGTTTTGTTTGAACCACATGTCCAAAAAACTATTACCTACAACAGTTTGCTTCAAATGTACCGTCATTTCGCGATAAGCTTTAGGGTTTCGTGAACTGGGAATGTTTCGTGGCCTCCCACAAAGATGGTGAGGCGATAACGCATTCAAAGTTATCGTCTTAAAGCGCGATTATGGCTCGAGCGTTAATTGTCGACCGCGGCGCGCTAATTGATTGCTAAATGTTCGCAATGCGTCGTTTAACAATAGTAATAAACAACCCACAATCCACAATGCACTGTGGTGCAACTTACAGCATTCCAAGTAATAATTATTATTTGAACATTTATGCGAAAATGAAGTACGTTTCAGTTTTTTGAATAATGTTTAATCAAAAAAAGACATGGTTGTAGATCTCTGGTTGTAGAGGTATCATTATGGTATCATTCATAAAATTGTACGTCCAAACAAAGATAAATTAAGAAAATCTCGCAACCACAACGCAAAGAACAAAAAAATAAATCTCAAACATCAAATTAAGAATCCTAATTAAAAAATGAACACTAATCAAATCTCTAACGAGTTTAACAAATATACATGCTTTTGTTTGTCATATGTAAATAGTTTATTGTGTACTTTCTTTCATTGCTTTCTTGCTTACTATTCTGTTTTATTTAAATGAATTTATAATGAAAAGTGCATTGCCGTGACATCTGTTGCTGAAGTTATTACTTAAATTTGCCACAGGAAAGAAGCATGCAGACGGTTTTACGCAGCATTAATTCCCACTGATACTAACATACATGTAGAGCACACATTTAATGTCTGTGTGAGATGTTCTCACTGATACTACCACATATGTCAAGCAGTGTGGAAGGACTTTATAATTTGCAGGAATAGGTTGGCGGAAGCAACCAATCAGCCTTCGGCAAAATAAGGTCACTTGACAGTTACGTTGGTTACGTTCTTCATGAGTAAATGAGAAAATGTACCCTTTCAAAATCACATAAACAAGAGTCAATATTTGGTAAACTATACAAGGCACATGGACTTCCTTGCGGGCAGTAGGCTTTATCATTCTATTTATACATATTTTGGGACCTTATCAAGACCTAAATTTATCTTCATTTTTTCTACTTTAGTTCTCTTTGGTCAAAAGGTGCATATAAATGTTCATGAAAAAGCTCATCACCCTTGGAGGTATTAATAATTCTGTTTAGATATTAAAAAAAAATGTGTAAAAAAAACCCTATTATACCTCCATCATTCAAGTTATGTAAAATAAAATAAATTCGTAAGTTATTTTATTACAAAAAAACAGTTACATAAAGCAGTTCCTTGTTAATTAATAAAATAAACTAAATATCTATATAATAAAACAATATGTATTTTTGGTTAAATTTATAAGCTTCCAATATTATTGAAACGTTTAAGTTTTTCGGGGAAGGGATCTTTATACAGGACAGGATCGGCCCGAAATTCTACAGTCTTTAGTGGCATCCTACCAAATGCTTTAGCAAACCTATCAACGCACTGCGAACGTTCCACCATATGCCCCATATCCGCAGAAAGCATTTCATTATTTATACATTCCGGACATTTAAATTTTTTTCGTGGTGCCACCTAATAAAAAAATTGTATTTAAAATGTTTGTAATTATTTAAACAAAATTTACGCTACCTTAATTGGTGGTTTATTTGTCACATTCGCAATAAGAAAATTCATCGCAATATCCTCACAATTCATGTGTTCGTCAACCCAATCCTTGACATCACCAGGCATCGATGTTGTGTATAAGTAATTCCAGTATTTATGATAGAATGCTGCACCAGTCAAAACCATAGATATCTCATTTGTCCATTCAGATTCATATTTCCACGATCGGGTTCCATTATCCCAAACGTGTGTCCTTGATGGAAATCCTACAATCCTATCCGGAAATTCCCTCCAGACTTCATAGCCAAACTCTAATTCATCAGAAGTTAACATAACAATGTCGTCATCGATGGAAAGAATTGCCTCCGTTTCGATTTCTTCATACGGAACAAAACGATTGGACAATTTGTTTGCTTTGGTTTTAATCAGACTTATAGGTTGGTTGATTTGCGGGAACTTTGATACTAAAAATTCGTGTTTAAATTAAAATTGTAATATATTTTCTACAAAATTAACTTACATGATGGCGGAGCTTTTCTTTGATTATTCCACACCACCACAATTTTAGTTAGGCTTGGAACTTTCGATAGTTTATCGATTAATAAATATAAACTTTCCACTCTATCATATGTTAAAATAACTGCGGTAAATCCATGTGATTTTGGTGCTGTTATTGGTAAGAAAAGAGGATTTTTCATTCGCTGTAAAATATACATTGTATTAATCCAATAATCCTTAGTACAATTTACTCCCGAACTAATAACTTACTTCTTCTGCTCGTAAATTCCAGTCATCATAAGTCTTACCCCACTGTGGAAACACACGATCCTGTATAATATCTAACGTTGTACCAACAATTAGCTCAATAGATGCGAAATATTTTTTATACAAGAACTGAACTTGTTTGCGCATGTTTTTCACCTTAACATTCGATATTTTTGCAAGAGTATCCATTGTAGAGTGAATATAATCTTCTGGGATGAAAACAGCCGCCCGCTTCCAATCAATTACGTTGCTAAATGGAAGAATTGGACTGTCCACAATCACAACTGGAATGCATCCTGCTGCCATGATATCCAACAAAACAAATTGTCCGTTTCTTTCTCCACGGAACAAGGTACAAAAAACACTCGTCTCTAAAACTTGAGGATAGTCATACTCTTGTTGAGTGTTTACATCACACCGTTTTGTATAATTATGTTCATAACAAGCATCCACAATTAATATATCCTGGTGAATGTTTTGTAACTGCTCCAAACCTTGCAAATACAATGCATCAATGTTCAATTGCGACGAAGTTAACTTGTGCTGACGTTTTATTTGATTGTGTTTATCATCATCATCTTCAATAAGATGTGCAACAGTACTGTATACTGGAATTGGGATATCAAAACCAGTCCGAATTGTAAATGAATCGAAATCTGCTCCAGCAATTAAAGCATTTCCCAAGTTTAATTCAAAAAGTTGTTCAAAATTTGGTGCAGAACCAGCAATCATATTGAAGAATAAGTGATTTTCACCATGATACCAACTGTAAAATTTAAACCAATTATTATAACAATTAAATAATAAATCAATTTACTTACAATGGTAAACTTTGCAAAACTTTATTGGTAAAGTTAAGATCCAAACCTTCCTGATTTAAGGTATCAATTGATGGCACAAACAAGCAAGCTTCATTAGGATTAGATGTATAATATTTTGAATTTAATAATGCATCTAAAATTTTATAGAACTCTTTTGAAATGACTCTTGTAGTCTGTGCACCATCTTTTGACACATAATTTTTTAAAGGGTAAATGTAAACAGTTATTCTGTCATGACCAGTATTCCCACATCGATATAAGTTGAAACAATCCCAATATGTGCATCTTCTATTGATAGGTTTTGATGGAGGTGTATCATCTTTGATAGTATATTGCGGCAAGGAATGTAATCCTGTAAGTTGTACTTTTTCATAGGTCTTGTTGACATCAGACTTTACATTGTACAAAATAACAACCACTATGTAGAAAATTATAAGAAACAGAAAAAATATAAAAAAGTTTCTGTAGTTGTAGTAACCATTCACACGACCTTGTAGACTATTCTTCAATGGCAACACCATTTTTAATTATAAATTTTACTACCAGAAATTGTTTTTAACTGAATATTGCTGAATATGAAACCCATTTGAGGTTAAGTTGTTCAAAGTTGTTTTCATTTGTTTGCATTTATCAATGACTAACTTAGACTAACTTTATCGGTAATCCGTGTATTCACTAGAATTCAACATGTTTGAATAGGGTAGATAATGTGCACCAATGTGCACTGTGTCCTTTGTTTATGTGAATGTATAAGAGTTAAAATTTATTGATTTTTGCGGAGGATGAGGACGCAGTCTCAGAGCGCAACTGTGAAATGACTGAGAACCACTGAGAACATACTTTAACATACATTTGCTGAATCAGGAACCTTCACATCAGCTGTGCATCTAGGAAGAAAACAATAAGCATATTGAAGAAGCATATAAAAAACATTACATTGAACTCAACAAGCGGAATAATGAACAACACAATTAAAATCCCGGTCTACATTCGTAGATACGACTTGTATGGTAAGATTAAGAAATATTAAAAGTTGAACAAAGAACTAATACATTTCTGGAATATGTATTTAGATGAACCTGCAGAACAACTTCTGGAATTTGAGCTAGATCCCAACATGCCCTATGCTGAACTGAGGAATGAGATTCAATCTTACTTCAATATTACCCCTGAGGATCCGAAAGTCATTAAAGTCAGAAATAAGGATTATGTTTTGGTGCCATTAACTGATTTATTGACCCAATCACATGAACACAGGTAAATAAAATCAAATTAAAGATTTCAATTAGTTATTTTAAATGATCATTAACATTGTTGAATGTATTTTTTATTAAGATTATCATATATATTTTTTCAGTCCGTACACAATTGATGTTAACAAGATAACCAGGCAAAGTATGTAATTTTTAGCTATAATAAAAAAATGTGTATTAAGCCTTAACTTATTTTTCAGATACAAGCAAAGTGAGTCTTCTACAAGATGCATACATTGATGCTGTGAAGCAAAAACTGCAATGCATGGAATCACGTATCTCGCAAGCGGAGGTTCTTCTACCCCAGTTGCAATGGAGTCGACAAACACATCTTGATGAAACGGTGAATAAATTAAGCACCAGGGTATCATTCCTCAACCGACGCGTGGATGAATTGATGCCGCCCGAGTGGAAAAGCAAAATGCCTGAGACTATCTCGTAAAAATTGCGTTGCTAAATCACAATAATGCATGCACTAAATAAATATATATATTTAAGGCTTAAAAGCCACAGATACCAAAAGTATATTTTCTTCAAAAAAAATCTATCTAGATGAAATATAAGTGGCTATAACTTGGTTATTATAAAAGCTAGAAACATCTACAAATTTTGTAGATGTTACTTCTGTTCAATAGTACAAACTGATGAATCTAAAATATGTTGAAGTAATGCTTACCGCTTTTATAAAGATCAAGTTTATAAACGCCCAGTTCTTGCGCCACACATTGTATAATACTAGAATATCTTTGTCGACTTGATAATTGAATCTTCTGTAACTTTCGACCCAATCACGTAGAACGTAGGTGAAACAAATAAAATGTTACACTGACAATATACCTTCATCATATATTTTTATGCATAGACGTATATTTTCTCTTTTACATAAAGTTTACAACAGAAATATATTTTTCAATTTGATCGTCATCACGACCTGTCTACAAGTCGGTATCCTGTGCCATAGCAAGTGTAGTCACCATAAAATCCGTTTGTGTTAATTTAACTTCAAGTCAAATCTTTTACATATTAGGTAGTTGTGTTACACAACTATTGGCAGAGAGCAAATTTTACAAATTGTTTTGGTCAAATTTGGTATTTGTTTATTTGTTGTATTGTATTTTTGTCACTGATGTTATAGTTGAATAACATGTAAAGAATTAAGACGACTTGAAGTATAACTGTAATATTACTTGTAGGATAATTGATAAGAACACATGTTGCACTCAGTCGACAAAAGTATCAAAAAACCCTAATAAGAGCGTAAATAGGTGAGTAACAATTGTTAAATGTTTCCTCCAAAATACTCGTAATCGTAGATGATAATGCAAAAATGAAGCAAAATAAACATATATAAAAAATATTGGTAACAAAACATAGTATAAAAATGATATAAAACTACGTTAACATAGTAGATTGTATGAAATAATGAATGAATCTAAACATTATCCCCAAATTTGGCGCACACTCTCCCACAAGGTAAGCATAAGTTTCAATAAGTACATGTACTTATCACACATTTTGAGAATTGCATTGAGACCGAACTCAACGGTTTAACTACTATCAATGAGATTCGTCAACTCAAGTGATTCTGTGATCGTGTGAAGTTATATGTAAAGATATCCAAAAGAATTGTGTAAGATTTTGACACAATATGGATTGGCATCGTCAAAAGCACCTCTAATCAAATAATTATTTTAAAAAACGTCAATTTTTGGTGCCACTTATCTACAAAGTTTCCCGACACAACGATTATTATTCATTAAACATCGTTATATGAACATTCATGAATGTTACATCAATATATATAACACAATTCAGAACAGTTATTACTTCTTAATAAGATATTTACCTGCCAATACTCACAATCCAATTCAATTGCTTATACTCTTCTTCTGACTTTGAGATTTTTTATAATCGTTTGGCACAGTTTAATCTGTATTTCTAGTATTGTAGTAACATGAAATAACGTTTAATATTCGGATTTTCGACCATTAGTTTATGATATTTGAGATTCTGATGAATTTATCAGACTTGCAAACGATTTGTGCGTATCTAAATGGTTAATTGGTAATGTATACGGTCCTAACAACTGTTAAACATGGCATATATTTTATAAGTATGGCACAATAATCTTTAACTAGCTAAATAGATATTCTTTGTTAGTATATTAAATAATATAGCAAAAAACATAAGAGTTAAAGTAACCGTTCACTCTTATGGATGTTATATTTGCATATGTTTCTCACATTTACGTTTAATTTCTCCAATAGACAATTCACGTCAAGTCGTATACAAAATATATACTTTCTCACAACTCCTGAGTTGCTATACCACCGCTATCAAATTTATACATACATTTTTGTCCGTACAAAAATATTTCAATCCTGTTAATTCACACAATTTCTTTGTTCACTTGTTGATCAATTTGTACCTAATCAATGGACAACGAGTGAAATCCGAAAATTAAGCTTATTGATAAAGCATAATTACTCCTATTGTTAATTACGAAGGACTAGTCTCTATCGCTACACATTATCGCGTTTGTTCGAGAGAGTGAGTGTCGTTAACTAAATAATTTGTTGTGGTTACACAATAAGTTAAATCCAAACATAACCTATGCATATTTAAGCTTTGTAGCGATTGTTGCGATTTATCGCAAAAATGAGTATTGTTGCAAAAAGCATTCCGACAGCTTCAATGAAAATAATTCCCAAGCCAACAAAGAAAGCAATAGGACCATAAAGACGGATCAAATCAATGATTTTATCGCTGCAGCCCTCATGATAAATTAAGCGTGTGTCAATTTCAGCAGTGACTTTCAATACCCGTGTTGCATCTTTACATGATTGTAGATTTATTCCTTCGCGGCAACAGCTCTGGGGAATGGTGAAGTATAACGGGTCTGGTGAGATAGCAATTACCACATTTTGATTTCCGATCCAATCGTTGGGACGATCTGCGCCGCAGCAATGTAACTAAAAACAACAAACGAATAATATTTAATTTATCTCTTATTGAGTTTTCGGTAAATTATAAAGTTAAAGCACAATTTTCTATCATCACAAACACTACATAAAAGAACACAACACTTCAATTTCCAAAGAATAGTTAACTGAAGTGTTGATGCGAGTAAAACATTTCCACTTCCTGACATTTAAGTAAACTTGTTGGCGGATAAAGTGAGAACAATAGAAGTACTAGAAAGAACTTACGCCGCTTTGGATGGCATCGAACGTTGTCTGCCGACTCTTGACCTTTGCGTACTCCTCCTCCACAGTTGTTTTCATCGTGCTTTTAACTAGAGGCTCCAGTCGGTTTATGTTCATGTAACCCCAGATCATACTCGATACTTGTGCAACAAAGACAATCAGCAAGAAACAGAAAAACTGCAAAGTATATAATCATAAATATTTATCAACTCAAACAAAAATGATTTACTTACGGTAACAAGCATGCATTTGTTTTCTCGCAGTGATCCACAGCAACCAAAGAAAGCGGTTAGGAAAAGCATTACGCCAATTCCCAGAAGTATATAAGTAGTCAGAAAGTAATTAGTTGCGTCCTGGGCCATAGAAATGTAGAATGTGGGGTCGACAAGCATCCATGTTGCTTCGGCAACAATAGCCAAACCTATTAACTGTAACGAACAAACAAATATTTAGGTATTCCTCATTCCACACGTGCTACAATTTTATATAAAATTAATACATAAATCTTTATTCTAGTAGTGTCGTCTTCATCAACAACATATTAATTATAAACCAAAAACGGGTTCAGTAATATTCATATTGTAACCATGTAACCTTTATGTTTATTAATATATATGATAACACAATCAACACTATTTGGTATTCACTGATGTTCACAGTTCACTGTTTTTCACAAAATATCACAATTTCAGTGTAGCGTTGAAAAGGGCATCTAAATGTGATGTAAGTACGAAGTACATTCAACAATAAAACAAGAGACAATTATCCTTCACATTTTAACGTAAATTAATGGCTAGAAAATGGACAAGTTATAAAATAAAAATCATTTAACTGCAAGTACGTATCAAATTTTGAATGTGTGTACGCTTCCTAGTTTCGTAGTTTAGCGTTGTTTGAGCTTAATTTAACTCCTCAGCTTTTGTAAATTAGTTGCTGGTATCAATGGACAATGTAGGTATACCAGTTATTTATAGAGTGGGTGTTTGGTGTGTTTAGGTGTAACGTAACTGCATATATCTCAGTTTTAGTCATGTGAAACCGAAAGTAACAGTATTGGAATCGCCGTAATTATTTAACTTAAAATAATCACAAGTGTACTCAAAGTTATTATTATTAATGTGACACATGTTGTGCTGCTAGCATGAGTGTGATGCAATCGCGTATTTTTGCACATTCGATCATTCTCTGTACTGACTATAAATGTGGAATTGTAAATTGATGAAGTTTATTATTTGACCTCTTGTGTCATCGGATAATTTAAAGCAGATTTTTAACCAACTACCGAAACTAGTTTATACGCGCATGAAGTATTTCACACTTAATGTTGGGGTTTTTGATTTTTCATTAAACAAATGTTTCAGAATATCCAATAAAACACTATATGTACACTTATGTATGTCACAATACAGTTGAATTATATATTCTTCCAAAAGTAGTAAAGTATTAGACCTGACCTAACCTCAAACAAATTTGTGAAAATTATAATTATATTGCAACTGTCTGTTTTTCCCGCTGAAACTTCTAATTAATATTTTTGTTGTTAGAAATATATTGAGTTTATTTCAAAAATTAATTAATTCGTGTAAAACAATTAAATTATTAAAAGTTGGGTACGACAAAGACGTCGTTTCGGAATAAAATTTAAAGCGAAAAAAAGTTCATGTAATTTGAACATCATGATGGAAGTGCAACGGGATATGTGCCCGCCCCCTGTTGCTCCTGCACCAATCGACCCCTCTGCGTTACCATCGAGACGGGAGCTAGATTGTCCTGGATGCACCAGTTTTCGAGGGTTTAGACGCTTTACCGATGGGAAACGAGGGCACGGGGATAAACAAACATGACAAGCATAATAACAACAAATTGTTCAAATGAATGCAATTCAAATGCAATTTTAAATTTGTCTAGGCTATGGAGAGAATGCAAACTTGGAAATTGGAGTTGTTAACAAACAAAATACAGCATTTAAAATAAACATTTAGCTTTAAACAGCAATTTTTAAAGATTTTATATATAAAATAAGAGATAATTTTGACATATAACAAACGGAAAAAACCCAACAAATGTTTGAATTAAAATAAAATAATATTGTAGTTAAATTACTTACCATGAACAAGAAGTTCATGATGACCAGAAGATACTTCACGCATTTGTAGCACACGCCTGCCATGTTGTTTCCTGTAACTTAGCTTGAAGCTAAGGAACAACCCGGATATTTTCAGTTGTGGTAATGGTAGACTTAAACTGCTTCAGATCCACAATGTTGCATTAGATTCGAATATTTTGATTCCCCAATCTGCTTGTTGCTCACTGCCGTAACAATCAAAACCAGCACCTAACACCACAACATAGTGCACTGATGCACTGGAATGAACTCTGCTGACTGCCTGACAACATTTACTTCAGCATCACACTTTGCTCCGCCATGTGCGCGCGCAGTCCGTGATTGAATGTAGATTACTGCTAGTGATGTAGTTGTAGGGAATCAAGCGGATGCGATTGCAGCAACGGGACGCACTCACTCACTCACCACACTACACAGCAATTGAATAAGATCGAAATGCTTCTCTTGTGGCACCGTTGCTGCTCCGAGAGCACGGATCGTGCGCGTTAAACGTTAAATTCAATGCCTCTACTGGCCTCAACCTAGCTCAACCCAGCTCTCCCAGCACTCCCACCGAAAATGGTGCGAGTTAAGTTGGAAATAGACATTGCATGGGCCCTGAAGTCAGTCAAATCTGGTCAATCCAAGCAACCCTCGTTCTGGCCTGAAATGAAGCAAAAGGCATGCATGTGTCGGCTGCAGAAATAACGTAAACACGTAATAATGTGCCTCATGCCGTTAGACTAGCCACTAGACGAGCACGGACGGGTGCAGCACAAGAAGCGCATGGCGTAGAAATCGATAACAAGCAATGAAAGCAACGCACGTAAATAAATGCCCATCCGTTCTATCAGTTTGGATGCATTGTTTTCATGTAGAACTGCTATTAAAGGAATTACCCATTCTAATATGATTTTATGAAAATTATATTTCTCTATATTAAAAATATATGTGTATATGTTCTTGAATTACTCAACTTTATAATTAAACTTTGATTTAATGTACAACAGTTTAATATAAGTTGTACAAAATCCATTGTAGAGTTAACTAAATCTTAACTTAAAAAATATTTCAGATTTCAGATTTTTGAACGAGCGTAGAGTTGACCGGAGTTGACTGAGAGTTGGATGTGATTGGACGGAAACAACTGGATACAACACAATTACAACGCATGCGCAATGCTAAGCAACGCGCATTGCGCGCATTCTTAAAATGGCCGTCGTCGTGATCACCGTGTTTACATCCGTTGTTTACCGAAATTATCATATTTCACGTATACACACGTTATTGTCACCTAATTTTACATAGATTTTACAAGATACCGATGTGTTAAAGGGATATTCTTTGCACGGAGAGAGTGTTACATTGCGATTATGTCATCTGAACGAGTTCAAATTGAGGAATATGATGAAAGTGAGGAGTTGCTTGAAAACATTAACAACGGCAAACATCGTTCCAGTTGTGGAGGTCTGATTGCAACAGTTAATGAGTATCTTAAAAAGCCATTAATTGAGCATGATTTGTCAACTGTAAGTTATTCATTGATCTAGATGTTGTTTATTATTGTATGATACAATGACCTTATTTCATTCAGATTCTCACCAGTTATTTAACAGTTTTACAAGAGTCTGGAATTTATATACAAAATGGTATTTTTAATACAAACTTTGCAGAGTCTGCTTTACTTTTACAAGCATCTGTTCAACTGTATGGCAAGAAAGTGGATTTATTATGGGATTTTGTTATTGACTATCTAAACAGAAACATGTCATATGAAGAGTAAGTTGTTATATAATATATTAATAATAATATTAGTTATTTTATCAAAATAATACTATTTTTAATGCAGAATAACTGAAGAAAATGAGGATCAATTTGCACTTCTTGAAGAACGTAAGACGAAGTTTAAACGTAAACGGAAAATACTTGAAGAAGCTGAAGAGATGAAAAAAACACCTAGGAAAGTATTCATTGTTGATAAAACAACTGCAAATGTGCAAGGAATGTGTTTTGAAGATTTTCAACAGTTTCTTAATGAAGCTCCAACTACACCAGAAACTATACCTGAAAACTCATGTTATGAAGAAAATTGGTTTAAAAGAACATCACAGGGTAAATCGTTTGATTTGGATTATAACATTCGATACGGAAATTCAGTTCCTGCACAAATTTCACATGAACAACACCTGACACACAATGTAAACAGTATTATTACACCTGTTGGTGCTGTACCTTTGCAGTATGATCTTTCTGAAGTAAATATATATGGTGAGAGAGAACCAATGGGCGATTACGGTAATTCTTCAACGTTTGATCAAATAAATCGCGAATTTTCGTCATTGCATCAACAAGTGCATAAACACAACATTCCTGAATCACAACTAGCATGTGATAACATGCAAGATATTGTTCTGCAAAAATGGCTAACAGAAAAGTCAATGAAGATTCATCAGATTTACACAAAATGGGACGAATTCCAGGCAGATTGTAGAAAATATGATGCAAATTCATACAAATTTAAAACCAGTACAAACTATGTAGATAAATTAGGAAAATTTGCATGTTCTTTAGAAGCACCCTTAAATTCTAGCAATAAAGATGTGGATGATATTTTTGATTCTCTATTGGCTCGTCCTCTATCGTGCAGCTCACCATTAATAAATTCCGACAAGCTTAAAACAGAATTAGGTGGAATTTTGGAAAAAGGGAGTGAAGCGAGAAGGAAGACAATGGACAGTGATATTGAATCAGGAGTTTTTGAGTCTTGCAGTTTAAATACAGACACGAGTGTTTTTTCGGAAGGAATTGACATTGACAATAGTCTAGCTACGCCGTCTGTAACTGCTTGTACATCCGAAATTAAAGTTTCCAATGAAATACAAACTTTCGCAGATGTTGATCAAACTATTGTTGCGGAAATTGGTCAAGGAATAAAACAAAAAATTAAAACAGCAAAAGTAAGTTGATTGTTTACTGTCGTTTTTTTTCTTCATTAATATATATTTGTTAATATCATTCGCAGAATAAACTTTTTGTGGAAGATTTGGACGAAGACGGCAACTTAATAATCAAACCAAAACGCCAGCGTCGTATTAAAGAACGCTTGTTACCAGTATTAACAGTCGAATTAAAAGACTTTAATAAGTTTTTTCTTCAACATTATATACCATCACAAGGGGAAGGGGAACTGGAACAGTTTGAAGAAGACGCAGACGACGATGAAGTGTTGGGTGATTTACCAGATTTTGATTCGACATTCGATAATAACAACCATTCTCTAAATACTTCACATACATCAGATTTATCGAAGTTTTCCGATCTAGCAACGCCCCTCGTTAATTCAACATTCAACATTAACCATCAGTCAGACTCCCCTCAAAAATCCTTCGCTGATATCATGTGTCTTGACACATCAACACGTTTAAAACACGTACTTGATTGGAAAAAATTTATTGTCGAGAAAATAGGCAATAGGAAGGCCGAGTTTGATATCCACGAGGAAGAGGCCAATGTAATTGAAAGCATAGGTGAAGTGGGGACATCAAGGAAACTAAATGATATGTGCGTTGGAAAATCAGCGGCAGAGGTTTCGCGTAACTTCATCGCAATGTTGCATCTTGCGAACACGCATAATGTACACATTTCGGGAATTCAGCCGGGTAAACTATCGAATGACACTTTGGAAATTAAGTTGTTGTCTACTAATAGACATCATGAGCATTTAGATGAATATAATGCGCCGTCAACGAAGACGATGGAGGAAAAAATGACTTGCGCTAAAATGGCGCTCAAAAAACATAAAGAAATGAACTTTGTCGCGGAACAGAAAAATAATATTACGAAATAGCTTCTAAATATATAAAGATTTTATCAGAATGTTGATTATTTTGTGTAAGATAATTGACGGTTTTATTTACTAATGCATGTAAAAAATATTTAAAAATTTAACCGTCAAATTAAATTTTGTAAATTTTAGTACATTGTTAAGTGTATATAGGTGTACAGCACATATATGTATATGTATGTATCTTCATTGAACCCTACAGTGTTTTCTGTATGATCTGCAATCTGTTTAAGATTTCATTCATTTCTCTGATTGATTATATAAAATGTTTATATAAATCTTCTTAGAAATCTTTCAATTGCCAGTGTTCTTGTTACATTATTTTGAAATACTTCCACTTATATATAAATAAAATAATTTTATATCTGAAAAAAATTTATGTTTTAATTCTGTATTATATTTTTCTCTTACTAAAAATTCAATTTAAATTAGGAATGCATTTACAAAATTAAATGAAATGTATAACGTCACAGCCTATGGTCACAGCTTCGAAGTGGTTTCGAATGTGAAGTTTTTTGTATACAATATATCAGGGGCAGCCCAAAGGTCGATCGCAAAGCCAATTTCAGTCGATCGTGGGGCGATTTTCGTCGTACAAATCAAATATATTATACTTAGTATATTATAATATAGTATAATATATTTGGTACAAATGAACCGTTCGTATTAAGTCGAGTCGATCTTTAAAAAATTTCAAAATGAAAAGTCGGTCATTAAAAAAAAGTTTGGCCGTCCCTGGCATATATTGTTAATATGAAATGCTGAGCTGTCTGCGAACGCAGAGTAGTATTTCGTTAATATCATTTAAACGCGTGAATATTTCTGCGTTTTCTCCACGGATTCTGAAAGAGGGCGCGGAATTACGCCTAGAAAAGTATATTGCACATACTGTTAACCATAGCTGTTAACCACTTATAAACAAAAACACCCTTTGAGAACTTTTCGCTGGCGACCTGTCTGCGAACGCAGCGTATTATTTCGTTAATATCATTTAAACGCGTGAACATTTCTGCGTTTTCTCAACGGATTCTGAAAGAGGGCGCGGAATAACTCCTAGAAAAGTATATTGCACATACTGACAATCACAGAACATACTGTCAATCATTTATAAACAAAAACACCCTTTGAGAACTTTTCGCACTTTTCGCTGGCGACCTGTCTGTATTATTTCATTAATATCTTTTAAACGCGTAAATATTTCTGCTTTTTCTTAACTGATTCTGAAAAAGGGTGCAGAATTACGTCTAGAGAAGTATATTGGATATATTGTTAATCATGTATATAGAATATATGAATATTTCGATAAAGGTTGATCTGCATTATGGAAGTTAATTGAAATTGCAGCAATTATGTTCCTTTGGGAGACAGCAAACGAGTGGCGCACTACTACTAACACACATTGACACATAGCTAGTCCAAATATATTATAGCTATACGCTGGACGACGCATTACGAAGCGCACACGAGTGCCGCATCATTACAAAATCGTGTTAATATGTAATTTACAGTAATTTATAAATAAAAACAAATTCCATTAAGCGGGAAAGTTTTACATTAAAAAACTACTATTCTAATCTCACGTAGATCATTTAGTGTGTTTGCAGTTGCCTAACTTACGACTAAGGATTGAGTCGATCAGAGTCGATTGAGTTTTGTGTGGTTATGTGCTAATTCAAGAACAACTTCAAACAACTCTATCTGTAAATAAAAAATAAAAACATAACATAAAGATTAAAAATTTAAAAAATGCAGAAAGTATATTTGAAATAAATTTGGTTATATCTCTGGGTTATACGTTAAAGCACAATTCTTTAACTGAATAGGAAAAATCAGGGAAGTCAATTTGAGTAACATCGTCATCGTTTTCTTGGTCGTTTTCTAAACAAAACGAAGATATTGCCCAATTTTTAATGTTAAATATACCTAACGACTAAATTTGGTCTCATGGTAAAGTGCAACTCTTAAAATAAGGGAAGTGAATTTGAGAAGTGATTGTTGGAACCTGAATCGTGCTGGTGTGCCTGAACGGTTCGCTTTGCCCAGCTTTGTCGTATGCTGGGTTCAACTGGATTCACACTGGATTGCTTGCTTGAATTCAAAGTCTTCCACATGCTTCCTCGTTTTGCCTTTTGCCTTTGCGCGCGTTTGTCTCGCTCTTTTCGCTGTGTTTGCACTTTTTTCGTTGCTTTGTTCGTTTATAATTATAATGAGTGTCTATTGCATTGTGTGTGGTAAGGAGGAGGATCCTAGCCAAAACATACGCTTTCATAGTTTTCCTAGGAACGAATCAAGGTAAGCAAATACAGATTTTATATTTAAATATGAAAATTGAATTAACAATTAGCAATTTCAATAATTACCTCCATAAATATATATTGTTATGTTGATAGATTATTAGAGTGGTGCAGAATTCTTTTTAAATCAGATGGATTAGGGCAAGCAATCTCACAGAAAATATGTGGCAGGCATTTTCCAGAACACGCATTTATTGGTGGAAATCGTCTAAGTAGATATGCCACACCATTGCCCTGGGCTCTAGAGCACCCACCTGTTGCTGTTGATTTAGCACAAGATCAAGCAGGAACACCTCCAAAAGCAAATGAATCTTCATCTTCAGAGGTATGTTTTGAATTTTTAATGAATAATACTGGTAAACAGTGCTGATTAAGATTGAGTTAAGATTTTTTTTAATTTTGCAAATCTTGGATGTCATCGTTGCGTAATGTTGCAAACATAGTTGCAAATATCAACTTTTTCGAGAAAACTGGATGAATTTCGCATGCCGTATTTTCCTGAGCCAAACTTTACGTCGATGAATCGAGGTAGAAAGAAAAAAAGAAACATGAGGTCTTTCCGTATCATTTTTTTTACGTTATCTCCCAATATTAAACATTTACAGTGTCTGAAATAACCCACCTACCGACCTGTATGTAAATTCAAAATTGGCGCTGCTCACATACACACTGCATACGCATACATACATTGTGTTGTACACTGTTGTACACCACCACCTTACTGCACCACTCTGCACCTTACAATTTAAGTTATAACCTCAAATTATAACTGATTACTTGTGATTATTAACAATTATTAAAACATCAACAATAATAATATTTAACTATATTTGTTGAAAATGTTCGCGACATTAACACGTAATGTCAAAATATTGAACAACCCTACAATAAACAGAAATTTCCTGATGTTGAACTGGAAAGCAGTAATGTTTTTTATAAATTTCTATTAATTTAAATATCATATATTATTAATTTTTAGTTTTCATCAGAAGTAAAGAAAGCCCAAGATGCAGTTAAAGGTGATATAAACCAAAAAACGATTTTTGAAAGGATTATTGCCAAAGAAATTAAAGCTGATATTATCTATGAAGATGACATATGCCTGGCTTTTAATGATGTTGCACCTCAAGCTCCGACTCACTTTTTAGTTATACCAAAACTAAAAATTCCCATGTTGAGTGATGCAACTGTTGATGACTCAAAAGTACTAATTGTCATTAATATAATTAATAATGAGTGATTTATCTATATTATTATTATTTCGTTTACAGCTTCTAGGTTCATTGTTGTATCGAGCTAGTGCCTTGGCAAAGGAGAGATTACCAAATGGTTTTAGAGTTGTGATAAATAATGGAGTACAAGGATGTCAATCTGTATATCATTTACATCTTCACGTAATTGGAGGAAGGCAATTAAAGTGGCCACCAGGATAAAATCAAATTTGAATATGCTGTTGTTACCAATTCAAAGTTATGATTTTGTAAATATTACTCTTTGAATACAAACAAATGTTTTTGGTGATCGTTATCAGATTAGAATGTTTCTATTAAAGTTGATTTGTATATTTATATATTTATTGTTTTAAATTAGGGTCTGTTTCAAAGAAATGATAATGCATATATGGTTGCTTACAACCACAGGATTTATGCATGAAATTATTTGTTAGGTTCACTTAGGTTCTAGGAATGTATAGAGTCTTTTTGAGTAAATTGAATATAGCCTAGTCATTTTAGTAGTTTCACTTCGGAATTTCTGGCACCCGGCTGAATTTTTGTTTATACTTGTATATTGACCCCCTAAATGTTGTCTCAAAACCTATGTATTATACATTATAGGGTGTGTGCAACTATTAATTTTTGAGGTCCAAAGTCGCAAGAATCTGTTTTTTTGAGGTTATCTCAGTTCCTTTGGGTTTTTTGCTATTTGCAGTTATTATCATTATTGTAGATTGTAACATTCTCTACAAATCTTGTTTAGAAGAAATTTTTATACGGTGAACCGTTTTCGAGATAGAGGCTTTGA
>JARJDS010021879.1:0-11763 GCA_030264155.1 Atheta pasadenae | reverse complement strand
GTAAAGTAAAACCTAAAATATTTGATGTTATTTGTTTATTTAAATATAGAAGTTTTAGCACTAAAGGTGCTAAATCACAAGTCCATTCATTTTCTAAAACTCTTCAAAGTTCAATCACCATAAGTGGAATGTTAAAAATGTTCAAATACATGAACATCGCTTTGGACGCATCTCGCATCTTTGGTAAATATCACTCCATTAATGCCCCCTTAGAGGCATGCTAATGAACAAAAACTTAAGTACTACATGTGGGAGTCAAAATCTTCCGCGTACCAGGTCTAAACTAATATAATAACTGCACATTCTATGCATTCGAACCAATGGTCAAACTTAACTCAACATCAACACACTGATCAACACACAAAGTAAAAGCATTAGACTCGAATCAAATCAAATTCATTTTTAAATTGTAATTATCACAGTTCTGTAATTCCACCAATTCGCTTCGGTTTTCTCTCTTTGCACCGCGTAATAAAAGTGGAAACTAGTAACGCCCGATTTGGTTACAATGGAAAACAGTAATTTGTAATGATTAAAACTGTATCAACATTATCTCTCGCTCGACGTAAACACGTTCGTAATAATCGTTCGACTAGATCTCGAGCCTAGCGCCGAAAGTGTAATCCATCAATAGTCATTGCGTTTTAGTCTTGTATGCGTTGTGAGTTGCGTTGCGCGAACGCATAGATGAATATATCTCGGCTTCCGAAATACGTGTCGGTTATTAATGGTCCGTAATGCGCGGTTGCGAGATAACGCCGAGGAGGTAAGAAACGTCGCGACCGTCCACCGACTATCGCAAGTGGCTAGCGAAACAATTTTATAATGACCGAGTGTGTCGCAATGTAATTACATATCGGCCTCCTATTTCAGCGTGCGCGACTTCGCATTCTTCACTGAAACTACAACAAACACAAAACAAGCCTAACTCCAAGTGCTTAATTCTTAGGCCTGTGCATCGCGGGGCCGGATGGTTAGATCGCAAGCGATAGATAATAAAGAGATCAATAAAAAATAATTACGCTACTAATAGTTTTCACACACGCTTATTAACATTAAATTTCGGCTGCCGTTTATTTTCTCTCGTCTTTTGGCTTTGGTTAACTTAAGATACGATGGATTTAACGCCGCCCATCGATAGTGTTTTATCATTAACACAGCGTAACAAGTAACAACCAATGCACATAAATTAACAACCGCAATATGTAATTTCGTTTCCGAATCGGTTTTTTACCGCACGCACACACCATCTAATAAATAAATGAAGCAATGTTCGACAAAATGATCAAAAATGATCTAGTTCTGATCACGGGTGTAATTTGTTTTGGTATAATATATCGAAGAATGATTAGCGTACTGGACGTTTATGTGTCGCATTAATAATTTAATATATTTCGTGAGTCGTTAATTAAGAACGCGGCTAGATAAACAACGAATTCGAGTGGCAGGAGCGCAAAACAGGTAGTGCTTTATTATAATTCGAAAGTTTATCGTCAACCGTAATTACGTTCGGTGTAAAAATGATTAAAGTTGAATTATTAACACACAACATACGATCACTGTACCAATATGTTTGCAAATGAATCAAAGGAATCACGATTTTAGAGTCAAATAATTGATAATTATTTATATTCATGCACAACACAACAAAAAACGATGATTCAATTTTTATTCCCACGATATTAACGTTAATTACTTTTACGTGTTAAAATAAATATTAAAAATAAACTTACAGTTTAGATGATTAACAATAAACTATGTTGGTTGATAACTAAAGTGATTTTGTGGATTGTGGAACTGACGGCAAGAGACAGAGCAAAAAAACAAAACACAAACAACACAATATGTAAAACTTTGTTATCTAGCCAGCCATGGAATCTAAATAAATATAGTGCGTTTGAAAACAAAAACAAAAGCAAAGCCAACTCCAATGTGTTGATAGTGACAATGTGCTAGACGTGAAATATTGAAAGAAATATTAGATTGAAAAACAAAGCAGGTAAATACATTTATTTATAATTGAATCAACTTGAATGAAAATTCGTGAATTATATTTCGTGTAAATTCAATCAAATGTCGGTTTTGGACCGTCTTGTTTAGCAAATTAGCAAATCGTGCGGCTGAATCGCGTCTTCGAAAAGATACATCGTGCGTACAATGCGTACCACTCAACCGCAATCAAAGAAAGTCGAGTTGAAATTAAATCGTAGACCCAGTCACTACCTATCATTCACAATAATACACCAAACCACTTGATATTTCACTTCATTATTTCATCTTCATTTCCATCATGTACATCTTATGACCGACTCACGATTCCACACCAAGCGTCTAGAAATTTATTTGTTACACTATAAATTTAACTTAATAACATATTATTAGAGTCTAGTTGATGTTGAAATGTAGAATAAACAAATGTTTAATTTCGTGTAATGTTTACAACGTTATTACACCTAGTATAGTAATTACTTGTGATTTTTTTTTGTAGAAGTGATGTTGAAAAAAATATAGTTACACACTGTATATTTAGTATTAAGTTTGATAATACTATTACCAACGAAACAAGCAACATTAGGACGTTATACAATTATAATCGCGCACGATTAATAACAAAAATCAAGATGTTCGCCCGCCGCATCACCTTCATCTTCATATTCTTCTCGGCTCGCAGTTCTCAGCACATAGCTGTCCGCCGATGTTTAATATCAAATATCATCTATCAACAATGACAACGATGACTTGTAGGCAATTAAACTAAGTGCCTCGTTCATAGAATCAACGAGCGAGTTACATGCGCGCGTTTTGTAGCTGTGGCGCGCCGCGGATGGAAAAGAAGTGCTTTCACACTTTATTCGTTCGCACACATGTAAATAGCAACGTGGTATCAACTCGCACCTTCCATTGGATTTTTCTGCATTACACGCCGAAGTGTCTCTCTGCACGCGAGTATTAGTCAAAATTACCGTTATCCAGGTGCGTAGGAAATTCACTCACTAATTATAAGTTTGAGTAAGTAGCATCCACAAAACTACTATCATTTCTTAGGTCTTAAGTCTTAACTTATGTCAACTTTTTAACAAATGCCAACTATTTGTTTTACCTTTTTAACAGAAACAAACATTACTTGGTGTTATTTAGTTTTAAAAAGTATAGTCTTGATTCCAATTGGAATATGACTTAAGTAACATCTCAATGTTTACAGCACGAGGAAAAATAAACTAGCAATTATAAATTAACAACTATTACCTTTACTTTACGGTTGTTATTATTAGTATAATGTACATATTGAAATCATGACATTGGCGAAACGACTTAATTGCCACTATTTAGACAACCGACAATTAGACATCTATCGGGCCAGGGTCATCGTAATTACACCTCATATTGATTATATATTGACAATTTCTCATGTTAACTTACTGAACCACGTTGTTGATGTTGCTTGACTTGATCAGTTTTTGTTCCAAACATCAGAATAGGTTAGTCAAGCACAGCTTGCTGGGTCGCGCGCCATTTTTGATGATTTTTTCACAGGCCATGTTTGGAGATAAGATTAACAAGCAACAATCAACATTATTATTTGCGAATGCCTCTACATACAGAAGTCCCAAACACGAGCAGAGCAAATTTTGACAATTTTTCTACCAAAATCAATACATTTATGTTTGTATACAACCGAAAGTAACTGGGATGTAAAACTCACTGAAAGTAAGTACAAGTCGAGAATCCATGGCCTAATCGAAACACTCGCGTAGTGTGATAAGCAATCGCCGTTCGGGCGACATTCCCACATTGTTTTGATTCCTACGAGCCGGCGAACAAACGGCAAAACAGCGCCAAACACAATGTACGCGAAGGAAGCGTGCGGTTTTGTCCTGAAGTGCGGGCTTAACTAGCTGAATTTATTGTGACTTAAAATCGTACTCACCTCGATAGTGATCACAACGCGGTTTCCACACAAACAACAAAACTTGCGACTTCGGTTACACACGCGGCGAACATATGTCGCAAATTATAACAGTTGTAACAGTTAACAATCGTGGGTGGTGAAATTCAACAAACAGTTTTCCACTTTGATGATGATCTTCTTGTAGTTGATGTCACATGGATTAAGTTAAGTCAATTGTTCCTTGGATTTATTTCGTTTTGTAATGATGTTTCAGATCGGTATTTGAGTTGGTCACAGTTGGATTAAAAACAAAAATAAATCGTTCAAAGTCTTTGAGTAGCGCAGAACCCTTGGACTTCACGTGAGAACCTCAAAATCGCGTCCGTCGATCTCTGCGAACGCAGCGGCGTGCGAGCGCGAGTATGTGTCGAGCCGGCGAGCGCACGCTTGCTACTAAAACCCAACAGGCTGAGGCGATAGCTGGCCGTATCGCGGAGGTTGGCCGCGGCGGTGATTCGTTCTCAAGAGGGTCCCTGCCTGCCTTGCCTGCCTCCGTCCATCACCTCCAAGCGCCCCACCACGTACGAATTTTTCCACACTACGCGGCGCCTAACGTGATCCGCTTCTCTACTCTACCTTCTACTGCTTCTTACCTTTGCAAACGGCGGCGTAAGTGAACACGCACACCTTGGCGGGAGAGTTCGGATGTCCCACGAGCGCGAGGGTGCTTTGGTGGGTATTGAGGGGTCACCCTTCGCGTCAATTGCGCAAAAGGGTGCTTTTATTTTTACGCTTCTTACTCCTTGAATGTCCCCCAACATCGGGCCGATAACCTGATTTTAATCACACGTGTTGAGCCGCAGGGATTCGCAAAGATTTAGGGGACATTCCTATAGTCATAGCGGAGAACAACGCTACCGGTTGTGAGTTGTGAAAAGTTATTTTTATGCCATACAAATCAAGCTGCGAGCCTGCTAGTATTTATCGCACATTAGAAGGGGCAGCCGGCCTCTATGCGTGGGAATTTTCTCATGATTTTCTCCGCACTGCGTGTGCCAAAACTCCTACCTCGCGGCTGGTCATCGCGAGCATCTACATTTTTTCTATTCGCTAAAATAGATGCGCCTACTTTCCAAAGACTGCCTCACGATTCGTTAGAATATTCTGCCAAAATTTACGTAATTGATATAAAAAGAATTCTATTTGGCCATCTTAATCACTTTATCCAACCATCTTTGATCTAAATTGAACTAAAATACTTCAAGAATTTATTAATAATCATCAAACTCACCATACTCATGAATTAAAAGAAATCAATTACATAATATTGTGATTATTTAATGAAAAACGCACTTGCTGAGTTATACTAATTTATAATTTTAAAGAAGATTTTAAAATATTTGTGGAAATTGATATCACCAAAACACCAACTAAATTATTCAATAGAGATATAAAATAATCGAATCATTAAAATAATTTGACAACTCCCACAGCCCACTTGATTGAAAACAAGAGAAAACTACTAGGTAGTAGCTTACTAGATAATATATCATTTTTAAAGGTAGAAATACCAAGTAGCAATTTATAAATTTCTGGTCTGGTTATTAAACGTCGGCGTCGCCCAGAACGTCCAGCGGCCGATGTGTTTGTGTGTATTGTGAAATTAAAATAATGGTTGTTATGAATTCAATGCCGATATCAATTTGACCTCTATATTGATAGAAACCGAACGCACCAAACGATCGTTGGTTGGCTTCATTAAAAGTCTATTGAACGAATACGCGACATAATACACAAATACAGACATTTCAGATAGTACACAGTTTCTTAATGTATGTCCTACCACTTGATTGTTACATATCAGATAATTCCGATTGTGCTTTTTATTCAAGTCCAAATTAATCGATTTACGTGTGTTCCGATTGTATGCAGCAGCTGTCCCAATGCGCATTAATCAAAACCATGCTTTGGGCCAATTTAAATGACTTTTGATTCTGATTAGCAAAAGAGAAATTTTATATTTGTCTTAATATTTCAATATTTTGATAATTAAGGTTTTACCTCTATAATTCTTATGTAAAATGTAGATTTGTATCATGTTTTAATGATTGAAAACTTAAAAGAACAACTCAATTGTTAGGTAAAAACTTAAATTATCATATTTAGGTGAATACGTTGAATAGATATGAATAAATATAAAAAAAATTCTATTGATTTTAATGTTCAAGTTGAGGAAATCGTTTTTGATTGTATCGATTGTACTTTGTAAGATAGTAAGATGAGAATGAGGTTGAAAGTTGAAAATATTGTGGCGCGAACTTTTACTCTCCGTCCGTTAAAAAACGCATTTTCATTTTCATCCGCACGTGGATCTCTATTCCTTGCTGTGGGGTGTGTGTTTTTTTGCCACTGAACATGCCTTGTGCCTTTTATGCGCTCGTCTTACATATCGGGACACTAGGGGCACGCAAACTTGCGAGATGTCGGTCGGCTTGTTGCTTAGGTTGGTGAGATTATTATTATTGAATGCGTCCCGTTCAAGAATAGGGCACGTGGATCCCTCTTCGAGGCAATCTCGTAATGTTATTGTGAGCGTGCTCGCGTGCACCTTTGAGTGCTCCCTTGGCAAAACTCGGTATAACCTGGCGTCTATATACTCTATAGATTTTAAAGATTCGTTCGTATGTGTGCTAGATATGAGCGAAAAACGTTACAAACGATCTTCGAGGATGACATTTACACAAAGCCATGGCCATGGCTCGTGCTGTACTTCTTGATCCACCCTCGCCCAACGTCTTTAATATTCGGATTTTCAACCGAATCTATTGAATCGTAATGCGTCTAGACGTTTTAACCTAATCCTCTTGGCTATTGTGCGATTTTGTGTATTGGCTGATTGATCGCTTGTTTGGAAATTAATTTTTAACGTTTCTGTGTGCATCAATGACCATAGACATAAATAAGCGAATTATTTAGATGCCTTCAAGACGTTTAAGTCAAACGATTGTTGAGTTAGAAAACTTTGTAAATGTTTGTGAGTTTGTTGTTGTCACAAGATTGATTTTGTCATTCAGTTAACCTTAATGTGCAATTCAGCTAATAAATTAACACTCGCGCATTGAGCAGTTAGGCACACGACATGGAATTCTCGCGCGCCGTGGATTATATTTAAAGATCCAGATTAATAAATATTCTTATCATTCGCGCCCGGTTTGGCTGTCCGACGACGATTGAGCGTTGCGTGCACGGTTGGCATGTCGTCATAAAGTCTTCTGGTTTTATTTTATCATCGTTCGTATTCACGGGAGCGTTATAAACGTAAGCAATCATCATCAATCGAATGCTGCTTCCAAGTTCGAATGCCTGCATTTGTACGAGTATGTGCACACGTAACTTGCAAGCGCCTCGACGTTTCCAATCTAAGTGCTTCTTCACCAACGTTTTACGCGCAATAACGATTTATTTTATTGACTTATAACTCGTACTCACTGCGATTTAAAATTTACTTCGTTTAATTCAAACACGTACTAATCTTATACCTAGTGTTGCGAAATCTATCATAATAACTTCACAACAAGGCACTGAAACTAACAAAACACATAAAACCAACAACAAAATTTAATTTATTAAAATCAAAACTAAACAACAAAATTCACATAGAAATAAAATTTCATTAATTATTTATTGATTTTGAAACATTCACTTTGTTGGTAAATTATAAATACATACTTATAGTCCGCAGTTGATACACTAAATCAATTAATTAATAATATTTTCATGAATTTATGATCATTTTTCACGCATTAAATTAATACCCGCAGTTATAAAATCTATAGAAATATGTTTTGAAAGTAGCTCATTTCTTAAGACAAAAAATTTGTTTAGTAACCAATAAATAATTAATAATTAATCGATTAGTAATTAATCAAGTGGCAAAAGTTAATTAAAACATTGCTTTTTCATGTTCGGCGCGAACATGCGCATTGCACGAGTAGGCACAGGAGATGTCTTAATTCAAAACGCAAACACAATGTACATAATTAAGCAAAGTCTTTAAATTAATAACGGTATTGAGTGCTATGTGCCATTTGCCATTGTTTCTATCACAGACGCACAATAGGTTAGTTTCCTCGCTTTGCATTCGATTAAAATCCGAATAATTCGATCGCATCTTTTTTTTTCGGCCTGTCTTCGCCGTTATACATTCGTGCATCGCTGTGCTTTTAATTCAAGCTCCCCGGCCCCCTCTCTCTCTAATTCCGAACCGATATTTACGATTATGATCGCCCAACTTCACAGCGAGTCGTCTTTTTAATGAACTCGAAAATGAAAAAACGCCGCGCTCGCGCATTCGTGCATAGTTTAACATTAAACTTTTTAGTATGCATAATCGCATTATCAACCTAGCAACCTAACACAAGTATTCTTTATTATTTATGTCTCAGTATGGTTTTATTTCTAAGCCAATGTATAAGTCAATGGGAATCTAAAATCTGAAAAGAAAATTAAATGAAACTTGTATATCGTATGTGTTCGGTTCTGCTACTTTGTAGTTTGTGTTGCTCATCACTTCAATTAATATGCAAATAAATCGTGGATATTTTTAATTTCTTCACGTAATTTTGAATAGCAATCTAAACAATTTTAAGACAATTATTAATCCAATATTACTGATGCTGAGATTAATATGATAGATTCACAATGATGTGTTTTACTATCATATTTTAATTGGATGTTGAACAATCTTGATTTAATTCGTGTTTGCATTGTGAACGAACGTTAATCAAATGTTTGCTTTTGTTTTTATTTTTGACAAGCTGTGCTATTATTAAATTTATAACATATAAAACATGCAAATATTTAATTAATCATAGTAAAAATAAGAAAAAGTCTTATAAGAATACCATTTAAAAATGCCACGTGCCATTTACAATTCTTAAAATTAATTGCCATTCAATTCTATTTCAGTTTGCCGCCTTTTCGTAACGGAACAATCCCTTTGTCAGCCACCTACGACTGGTGGGCGAAACATGTAAACATTTGTAAAACATTTGCACCAATTTGGAGGCAAAAATCAACAAACAAGGGTGCTAAACGGTGCATTGACCAGCGGTCAATACCAATCGGAAATATATCATTCCAAATCGGTGACGTCCACATTCACACATGAGGTTGAAGGACGCCCAGCATGAAGAAGAACATGAGTTTAGTTGTCCATGACCAGCAAAGCGCACACGCTCGCAAACACAGATGGGACCGAGCGTGCGATGAATAGAACATAATGCACAAAGTTAAAAGATTACGTGTGCGTCTCCACGGGGTGGTTGGGCTAAACGCTAAAGAAACTCGCCGAAGCATTGCGAACGTCTTGCCTTGCGGGTCTCGTACTACTCCTCTTCTGCATGCCCGCTTGCGCTTTTATCATCGATATTGAAGAGACAGACTACGGGCGGGTAGGCACAAAACACACATGATATCATGCGTGTTGTGTGTTGTGTTAGCTGCGGGCTGAATGCGATGTACCATCGACGTCTTCAATGGCGCATTGCAAGACGTCGAGCGCTCGCGCGCATTGTTGGCTTCTATTGAAATGGTAAGATGTGTGGCACGCGCGCCACATAAAGCTCGTGACGGTTTACACGAGACACGCGCGCAAACACGACTTGAATGCAGCAGGTGAAACATTAAATTGCGAAAAAATTGTTTGATTTCGAACTGTATGCAACCCACATTGCAAATATTACAAACGTAATGTGATAGAAGTTGCATACAATATAAAGCTTAACTATTAATTGTAACGAACTAAAAGTACATATACCTAATACGGCATAATAGGGTTGATATTTTAAAACTCCAAGTCGATAGTTCAATTGACATTTAAATAATTTATTAATCTGTCTAGTCATAGTACAATAATTGTACTCGTACCTTTCTCTTAATCAAGCATTTCATGTTCATTAGCACCAGCCAAATATTTGTTTGTTTAATTGTTTTCTTTATTTCTGTTTGTTTCTGTTTACCAAGTGTTGTTCTAAAAAAACGAGACGTTGTTTGTTCGAGTCCTGCCTTATAAGATTTTCATGAGTTATGCTCACAGTTACGATTATAATTATACGATTATTATTGATCTATGCGTTCAAGCATTAAAACACTGCTTCATATCATAATATTTTGTTATGTGTTTAATGGTGGATTAATCAGATATTTTGAGTTTGGTAGAACGTACTGTCTTTAGTCTGATACAGAAGCTTTCCACAGTGCAAACGAATATGTAATGGCGTAATATATGGCAGCTTGAAATTTTTCAATTCAATTTACGACTTGTAATATGGCGTGTTGTTAAAACCGCGGGGGTGTTAATAGATTAATCAAGTCGCAACGCCAACACGTACACTATATACACGTGTAAGAAGAAAAAGAAATCGAAGCACAAACGATTACTTGAAACGGCATACAAAGCCATTAGAATTGTCGTGTTGTGTGTTTCAAAATAGTTTATTAATACTTGTAGTTTTCTGTTAAAAATGCGGTTGTTGTGTAAAAGTTCAATGGTAATCTTGTTAGGCTTGAATGGTTCAATGATCAGTCAAGAGTCATTAATTAAATTCGATTGGTTTCCGACCTCTGTATATTTTTGAATTTAATTGGCGACATTTCGAAGTGCAACCAAACGAACGCTCCTATTCTCGATCTGTGCGCTCCGCAGTTCTCATGCAGGAAGGCAATAAAGCGTCTCTAACAACTGTAAGAAACTGTAAGAAGTCGCGACACAGAGAGATGTTCAATCTTCGATCGTTATCCAGTTCATAAAGAAGACGTTTAATGTTCACAGCGTCCGAAGATTAAATCTGCGTCGGTCATTTGCATATTTAGATTTTTTGCCAGCAATCGTTTGCATCCAGAAGAGAAGAAAAATCGAATGTTGTTGTGCAAAGCTTGTTTGCTTTCGACCTGTTGATCACTGGCGCTTAAATTCACAGTGTGCGTCGGAGTTGGACTTGCGGTCGACATAATAACGTAGGGTTGTTTAAGCGTGTTGGAGGGTAGTAAATAACGGCAGTTAGCGCGCAACACCCCCGTGTTGGCGCAGCGGGTGCGTCGGCCCTGGGCCCAGCATCGGACTCCCGCGCAGCATGACGCCAGCACGTCAACACACCCGCAACATTCATCATCCCTTGAGTGCGCCTCGTGTTGCACTTGACTTCTTCGTGTTTTTCATATTGTGTGTGCACATGCATATACCCCTAGGTGTACCATTCAACTACTGTCCGAAGCTAATGAGCGAGCTCGGGTGGTGGATTTATCTTCGCAGTAAACGAGTCGTATTTACAACCCTTTCACGCGCATAAATTTGGTTTCACTTTCGTTTTAAGCGTACAATTAAAAATTTAGATAGACACGCCACTAAAAGTTTTATAGACCGTTAAAGTTTGTTAGAATATTATCTATAAATTATGTTTGTTAGTTTTTGATTTATTATTTTTTATTAAATTCAGAAAATTAATTTTGTGTAACCACGCGTTGGCCGCTGGTCTAAATAGTTACTGATCAATATACGAATTGTAGACGAAGAGCGCGTGGAACATAATCTCGAATTGATTTCAAATGCAAATTGGTTCATTGGTAAAGTATCGTAACGAGCATTGTGCGCCGCAATTACGAAAAACTTTACGTCTCTGTGGGTGTACAACTGTATACTGTGTGCAATGCACACTGAACACATTCCTCATGCTGCCACCGCTTTATTTATTTATTTATTGCGGTTGTTATTAACTGTCAATGTACGTTTGACCAATTTATGTTTAATATTTTTTAATAGACCAACAGATATAATAATTATTTGAAAAGAAATTGTTGGAAGGTGGTGTTATAAT
>JARJDS010021858.1:0-14603 GCA_030264155.1 Atheta pasadenae | reverse complement strand
GACATTAAACAATTTTGCTTCCTTTTTTATTTGCTTTTTGTATAGTTTTTTAATTTTTTTTATTGATAACTGCAATTAAAAAAAATTTCTTATGGTTTTTGGGTTTAAATAATTATATTATGTTTTGACATTGTATTTTGCAACATTTTGCTGCGATTTTGCTGTTTAAATTATATAGCTAAATAAAATAAACAACTTCAAATTGTTTGTAAAATGAAAAATATAAATGTACCTTAACAATTCCATACCAAAACAACATGCAATATATAAAACATACAATTTGTAACAATCGTAACGTAAGTATTATTAAATAAACAATTAATTAAGATGTTAATAAAGTTTAAATAAACTATTTTTGATAGTTATTGTAGGCAACCAATAATACACGTTTATTAAAATCTATAAGAAAATGAAAAGTATTGATACAAAATTTTAATAGAATGTAGGAACAAATTAGAAATAATAAATGACATACCGGTATTTTTTAGGGATAAAAATAACAACCAATTGAAATTGATGATTACTAACAGAATAAAAACAACAATTGAGTACGTTTAGCGTATTGTTGGTTGCATACAGTCAACATATAATTTAGTAATTTATTTGATTTTACTTTCAAGTAAAACTACTAGTAAAAGCTGCTTCACATAGTAATAAATTGTTATCAATTTGCATAATTCGTTACAGCTATCAGTACAACAAAGTCATGTGATGAAACGCGTATAGTCTACTAGTTACAAAACGTTATCTTATCACAAAGGTGAATCACGCTAGCGCTATCCAAACTTAACAAACTCCACACCAACAAAAATATTGTTAAACTTATTTTGCTGAACGCAGATAATAAATCACCATAGTCTGTTTTTGTTAAAAAAACTTAGTCATTTGATTTACTAGAATAATGTGTTATTTAGTATGACTAACGTAATTAATATTTGTTTGATAAATGTTAATACAAAAACACAATAATGACAGAAATAAATAATGTAATAATGTAATTTGTAATACTAATCGAATTAAGTCTACCGGAATGAAATATAGATTTGATACATGCGGGTCAATGCGACAACACCAAATATGAATACATCCTCATTTAAATAGACAATTATTTAATTTAATCCTCATATTGCATGTGGTTGTCCAAAATGGCCGCAAGTGAGACCCTAGATGAAATTAAATTATAGAAAATATAAACGAAACTGCAACATGTTAATTCGCTTTATAGAATACGTTTTCAAGTTCAGGGAAGTGATGTGGGAAGCTATAAAAAATGTGGGTCGATTGTTGTTTTTGTTGAGTGTAAACGAAAAACATTCAAATACCTTGCATCGCATTATGCGCATTATATATCTGTGTTTTGAAGCATGCAACCAAACAATCACGTTTGACCTTGCGGTATTACACGAATAAACCACATTTCACACATTTGTTTATTATTGTCAATAATTTACCTTGTAATACAGATTCTTAAAGTAAAAAATTTTTAAATAATTGTATTATTTATTTAAATATAGTTTGTGTATGTGTACAAGGTTTTATAAACGTGTGAATTAACTAAAAACATTTAAAATTTTAGAAAATTGTGTGTAGTGGCCTTTGTTTGTAGAATTTGTTTTAGTACGCATGCGCCGCATCGTCCATTTGCCTAGCAAATTATCAAGAGCAAATGCGAACGAGCGGAAGAAACAGAAAACCGGCCAGTCATCAGCTGTGCGCCAAGTCGTCAACATGTTGCCGCGGCTGTGCATAGCGCTATTGTTCGCTATTTTTTTAAACAACATACGCGAGTTTGACGCGGCGTATAACGCCGGTCAGAAAACCTTCACATTTAATGCTGATTTTACCCTTGATGGGGCCGACCAAAGTTATGGAGAGTCATCGTTGGCGAGACGGCGAAGGGATGCATCATCTGCTGCGTCAAATGCAACGACGGCGAATAAACCTGACATGATCACAACGGTGCGTAAATAATTACATTAAAGATCTCTATATACATTTTACATATTCAAATATTTCTCAATCATCTATGACGTTTACATGGTTTGGTTTCTAAGTTTTGTGTGTCATGTCCAAGTCCAAGGTAAAGTTTTATATGCTAGAGTTTAGCGGCATGTACCGTTGTTTGGACATGACTGTCTTGTACGAGATTTTATTCACATAAAAAGTTAAAAACCATGATAGTGATTGGACTTTCCGTGATTTTGCTGGTTTATAGTCAGTCGTATGTAAAATGTGGTAGATTAGGTTTATGACAAAGCACATTGTTACAATGTCACGATGTCACCATCACAACGCGTGCGTGCACAGAGGAAAAAACAACACAAACATATCTAAGATGGCGCTGCGTTATCAATTGATGAGATTGATACATTTGCGTAATATTCGTATAAATCACTGATTATGTAGATTGTGATTTAATTCCCATTTTGTAATTTTATAGATATATTTATTGATATATTGAGTGTAGCGTTTAGTTAGTTATGTTATTTTGTTTGTCTTCCTTTCGCTCTACGACGTGCAAGACGAGTAGGAAGATGGAAGCGACACTCAAGCAACATCCGCCGAAATAAAATGAATATTTATAATCGTGTGTGGTGTCCCACAAAACTCCTGCGACTACGAGTCCACACAATGACGCAATTCCTTGGAAAAGCAAGATAATTCCTATAGCATTTGTCAAATTTTCCAATCCAACCATTTGCACAATTATTAAGGTTCTCAACGCTGATATCGAAGCTGAAACAAACATAAATAATGATAATTATAGCTTTACATAAAAAATAAAAAAAGTTTGGTTTGTTTAGGATTTAAACATGAAATAACATTGTTTTTCTGTTTTTTATTTGATAAAAACACGACGCGATGCACACGAACGTTGCTATATATTGCAATTAAAGCAACAAAAAGATGGTGTACACGTGTTGTCAATACCGGCTTGCAACTTGTTTTTGCGGTTTTATCAGGAATGAAATTGTACAGGACGTGTTTATGCGAAATTCACAAGCCATACAAAACCGGCTGATTTGTGACTAATTACGCGACGGGTTCTATGCAATTACAGCATATTCAGATTTTTGTTTGTGGTGGTTGTGGTCAATGTACTGGTTAACAAATACTACGATATGCTGATCGAGCGTCCAACATTTGTGATAATTTAAACAAAAAGCTGACAACGTATCCACCATGAATATATGCGCTGTGGTGGTGTGTAAGGCGCGAGTGCGAACGGAACCTTTTGTTTGCTATGAATCATGTCGAACGTTTGGGAGTTATAATTAACATGCTTATGAATGTTCTCTTTGTGCAATTATGAACATAATTCAGTAATTCCCATAAGATTCATAGTTTGTAATATTTTATTATAGGATTTTTTTTAATTTTACAGTCAGCGCAAAGGACTTGATAATGCAGTTGTGTTATAAATAGCAAATTGTTTACATTTACTTTTCTTAAAATAAACTATCAAATCCTCTATTACAAAATGATTACTGCGCATTAATTTAAAAAAGGTTTTGTACTTACACATAGCCATCCCGAACACTGCGCAATATAAAAATTGCACCCACAGCACATAGGACAACGTCGATATTGCTGTTGCAATACCTCCAACGAAGAGAAAACTATAACACATTGCCGTAGAACTGACTCGTTTTGATCCAGATAATAAACCACATATAATACGACCAGCCGTGTTTGTTATCCCAATGGTAGATATAAGCCACGAGCTGTTTGATTCCCCAATTCCATGTTGCATTGCTTGATCTTTTATGAACATGTATGGGATGTACACCCCGAACGAAACAAAGATTGCATTGAGTATCAGCATTACGAATTTAAAAGATCCCATCATGCGGAAGTCTAACATGGTCGCAAGCGTACGTTTTACTGCATTGGGACAACATTTTCTTCCACATGAACGTGATTGTCCTTGATATGTAGGCATACGGGTTACTGATAGTTGATAATCTAAATGAGGTCTCTGGAAGTTTTTTTTAAAGAAATTGATAAGTTAATTAATATTTTAATTAAGGAAAAACCTTACAGAATTTAATATTTGGGTACTTCTATATTCAGGAACAGTTGCTAAAGACCCAGTGAAAAATATATCATCCCTATATATAGGTCTTGATCTCCACATTCTTCTTTCTCCTGTACGGTGACATATGCAACATCCACAACACCGTTTTTTGCCTATTTTCCTGGAAAATAAACTTTCTGACTTTGTACTCCTTAACCCGCTGAAATTGGGACTTTCCATTGAGGTGTAAGTTGTAGCAAAAAGTTGTTCACTCGAATTGTTGTAAACGCTTCTTTGATCGATCATCGTGTTAAAGTTTTTGTTTTGGTATTTTTCAAAAAAGCTCACATGTGAAGTCCTCTTGCTTCGTGTGCTTTCTTGACTTCTGCTAGGTTTTGGGTTGGTTAGCATAATTTTGGTAGGTTTTAAAGGGCGGAATAGACAACCACAACCTATAATCAATAGGGTTGCAAGACTGAAGAATTGGAAGGTACGCCGCCAACCAACGTTACGCATTATTAAGGTTAAAAGTGGCGGTAGAGCTATTCCACCCATTCCTAGTAAAATGAATCACATTATAATCAAATTTCACATAGTCTGGTAAAAATGCACTCGTGAAATACCTGATCCGCAAACAGCTATACCAGTAGCTAAACCTCTCCATCGTTCAAAGTAGAAACCAACAGCAATTAGCGCTGTGATGTAAACCATACCAAATCCAATACCTCCAATTATACCATGGTAACAAATCACGAAGTAAATGTTATGACTGTAAGATGTTAACACGCAAGAAATCGATGCCAAGATGGCACCCACTATTGATATAATGCGGTAGCCGTATCTATTAACTAACGCAGCCGAGAATGGGCCTGCAATTAATAATTTTTTTGTAGTAGTTATTTTTACAACACGTTTACGTTGTATTACCTGAAACGCAAAATACGCAAGTACTTATTGCACCAGCCAACGCAACTTGGCTTGTTGTACACTTGAAACTGTCCGAGATGTCTTTTAAAAAGACGCCGAAGCTGTACTGCAGGCCATCGGCGATGAAATAAGACACAAACGCACCGAACACGACCCACCAACCCCATCCGCCATCGGGTGGTACGATGATAAAGATTTCGTTTCCGGCGTCTTGCGGAATAACTCGTTTTTTGTTATCACTTGATTGAATTTCAGCCATTTTAACAACTACACTTCACAGAATGTCACACATATTGACAAATTGTCACTAATTTGTGACTTGTTTCTTACAGATCAATTATCTTAACGACACCCACAAACAAATGAAAGTTCATTGGTGCAAACAAAAGGCTATCATTTGTTTGGCGAAAGATCCACCGGGGGCACAAACTATAACACCTTCGAGCGTTTATATTTCATACGATTATGGCGGCACTTATATTAATAAAACTGACGCTTTTAAATTGGACAACGGGTCTTTTGCGATCATTGATAAGTTTTTCGTACATCCTGAATACGACTCAAATGTAAGTTAAATTTTTATTTTTGAAACAAATGTTTAATATGGATTGTACATATTTATTATTTTGTGTTATGTTTATAGATTGTATTTAGTGACCCAACAAATAAAGTAATATTTGTGACCTCCGATCTCGGAAAAACCATAACAAAAGTCAACTTGTCCTTCACACCCAACGACATTTCCTTTAACAAATTGCAACCGAAAACATTCTTAGCGTTTGATACATCTGACTCTAAACGTATGGTATGTATATATTACTCTTTAAAAATTTGTAATTATATTAACACTATTTTGTTTATTGATTAGCTTTGGATGACGGAAAATTCTGGCCAACTTTGGCGAGTAGTACAAGAATACGTTAAGTCGTATTTCTGGATTGAGGACAAAACAGCACAACAACAGCTGGTCTTTGAACGTTTACTTCCATCTAATCTTTCTACTGTGTTTTACACCAACAAACAACAGAAACTTAATATGTACGCTTTGGAAGTGGAAAAAGTTGAGATGAAAAATGACTATATCTTTACTGCAATGAAAAACAAACGAGTGAGTAAATATAATTTCAGGAATTCACTTTTAAAGGTTAATTTGTTTTATTTTTGTTTGTAGCATTCATACGATGTTTACGTCTCTTACAAATTTGGCAAAAAATTGAAGTGTGTTTTCGATACAAATCTGCTAATCACCGACTACTTGGTCGTTGATGTTGATGAACATGCGCACCGTGCTTTCATTGTGGTCAGTCACACTAGCACAATGTCGAATCTTTACGTTTCGGAAAATTTGGGTGGCCGGGAAGATAAAGTACACTTTACATTGTCAATGGACAACATAATGGCACATTTTCCAAATTCTACATGGAAAAATTCATGGTTGCAGTAAGTTTTTTGTTTCCACGAAGGTTTGATTATAGAAAATTATTTTGTTTGTTTGTATAGTGTGCAAGCTGATGAAGCTTTTGCCGATGTTTACAAAGTGGAAGGCATTGCTGGCATCTACATCGCGTCACAAATTGTTCTGCAACCTAATAACACTATAGATATTGGTCCTCATAATCTTGCTTCCCGTATTACGTTTGATCATGGAGCTTCTTGGCGCCCAATTAGTGCACCAATCTTCGATATGGAAGGACAACGCACACAGTGCACGTTGGCAACGAATTGTTCGTTACATCTCAGTCAAAAATTCAGCCAATATTATCCCGATACAAGATCTGGCGCTATTGTTTCGAGTAAATCAGCTCCCGGAATTATTATGGCTACTGGTGTTATGGGTCCATCACTCAAAGGACACTTTGGCATGTTTGTTTCATCTGATGCGGGTATAACTTGGCGGTATGTACTTCGCGACTTGTATTTATTCAACATTGGAGACAATGGTGGACTCATGGTTGCCGCTGAAAATTTAGTGATGATGGGTAAGTTGCGTCATTTGTTGTACTCTACTGATGAAGGCGAGAATTGGTATGAAACACCTTTCCATAATAAAGAGATTCGTGTGTATGGGCTTATGACTGAACCAAAAGAAAAAACCACTGTTTTCACTATGTTTGGGTCGTTGCCTGAAGAACACCAATGGATGATTGTAAGGGTTGACCTTGCCAAGGTATTCCAGTATAATTGCAGTCAAGATGATTTCAAGTTGTGGTCGCCACTCCAGAAAGATGAGAACGGCAAGTACGTGCCTTGTGTCCTCGGTAAACAGAAGCAGTATAAGAGGAAGATTGCACACGCGGCTTGTCAAACAGGAGTTGGTTTCGATCCACCAATAACGGAAGCGCAATGTGAGTGTGAACTTATTGATTACGAATGTGATTTTGGCTTCGTGCGTACTTTAAACGACAACAAAAATTGGCAGTGCGTTAAAAACGACACAATAATAGAAGATCCATACATGGTACCTACCACTTGTCAGCCAGGCCAAGTATACAACCGCACTAAAGGTTATCGTAAGATTAGCGGGGATGTTTGTGTCGATGGTTATGTCAATCAATATCAACCTGATGTTATACCTTGTCCTACATCACATAATAACAACATGTTACTTTATGCCAAGCGTGAGAACATAGTTCAAGTTGACTTGTTAACACTTAAACAAACTAATTTGGATATACCTAACCTCAAAAATGTCATAGCTATCGATTTTGATTTGAGTAACAATTGCGTTTATTGGGCGGACATAGTAACGGACACTATAGCGCGGTTTTGCGACAGAAACGGTACACCTGTTGAAACGTTGGTAGCTACGGAATTAACTTCTGTTGAGGGTATGGCTCTGGATTGGGTATCAAAGAATCTATACTTTGTCGATGGAATTCGGTCGGTTATTGAGTTAATTCGTACAGATATCCATTATGCGGGACGTATGAGGCGTACTATTTTGGATGAAAAGGTTTTAATAAAACCTCGTGGTATTGCCGTCCATCCTCGTGCTGGGTATTTGTATTGGACAGACTGGGCTGCTGTAAACCCAACTGTTCAACGATCAAACTTAGACGGATCTTATATAAAAGTAATTGCGGACAAATCGACTGTTGAATGGCCCAATGGTATTACTATTGACTACATTTCGGAAAGGGTGTACTGGGTTGATGCCCGGAAAGATTACATTGGAAGTACTGATTTGGACGGTAATGGTTTTAAAGAAGTTGCTTTGGAGGGTAAATATGTCTCCCATCCATTTGCTGTTGCCGTTTTTAAAGATGAAGTCTACTGGGATGACTGGCATACAGATTCCATTTTTATGAGCAACAAAAATTTTGGAGGCAAGGTACACACTCTAGTTGCTAATGTTACTGGATTAATGGACATTAAGGTAATTGCGCATGGTACACAACATGGTTCTAATAAATGTGGTGAAACTCCTTCGCCTTGTGCTAGCATTTGCGTTGGATCACCTAACGCACCTTTCTATACTTGCTTATGCCCTGATGGAATGGAAATGAAAAATGGTAAATGTCTTTGTCCTGGTGGTGGGGAACCTTTGGACGAGCACTTTAATTGCCCTAAAATTGCGGGTACATGCTCCGGGGATCATTTTGCTTGTAAAACGGGTGGCTCTTGCATTCCTAAACAATGGCGCTGCGATGGAGAGAGCGATTGTATTGATAAATCCGACGAAGATAATTGTGCAGGTCAGACTTGTCCGCCAAATTACTTCGTTTGTGGTGATGGTAAATGCATTCCACATTTCTGGAAATGTGATTATGAACCCGATTGCGTTGATGGATCTGATGAATTAAACTGCACCAAACATGTCTGCAGCGATTCCCAGTTTACGTGCGCAAATGGCAGGTGTATTTCTTCGAGGTGGAAGTGTGATGGTGAGAACGACTGTTGGGATAATTCTGATGAAAAGGATTGTGAAGTCAATACTGCTGATTGTAAAGATGAAGAATTTAAATGTACCACAGGCAACACTCGTTGTATTTCACTGCAATGGAGGTGTGATGGAGAATACGATTGCAATGACCAGTCAGATGAAGAAGGATGCAATGCTAATCACACGTGTACAGATTTTCAATTTTCATGTGAAGGACCAGGCAAGACCGGGGAGTGTATTTATAAATCGTGGGTTTGTGATGGCGATTCAGACTGTACGAATGGAGCTGATGAAAAGAATTGTACCACTGAAGGTGTAACCAGACCACCATATGTCAATCCATTTGGACCAACTAACGGTACGGGATGTCAGGAATGGATGTTTACTTGTGCAAATAAGAAGTGCATACCTATTTGGTGGAAATGTGATCGTGCCAATGATTGTGAAGACGGAAGTGATGAGCAAGGTTGTAATTATGCTACCACTCCTAGACCATCCGCCACCACATCAGCACGTCCTCTTATTTGCGATAATAATCAGTTCCAATGTGATTCTGGTGCTTGTATATCAATGGCTTGGGTTTGTGATATATCTATGGATTGTGCCAATGGCGAGGATGAAGTCAACTGCGATCAGTTTCGTAAATGCAATGGTCCAGACCAATTCCGCTGTCGCATTGATGGTAGTTGTATTTCATTGTCCAACGTGTGTAATGGTAATATAGATTGTCCTGATGGTTCCGATGAACAGTTTTGTGCAACAAATCATCTACCCGGTATGGCTACTCCTAGTTGTTCGTTAGGATATTTCCCATGTGACATGAATCGGTGTTTCCCATTGGCTAACAGATGTGATGGCAAGGTTGACTGTGCTGATGGTTCGGATGAAAATTCAACGCTTTGCACTAATGCGACCTTTACCAGAGTATATCAGGTTCTACAAATGGGTGTTGATGCAAGAACAGTTAACGCTACCAGCGCGTTGTTGTATTGGTGGATTCCTTTGCCAGATAAACTGAAGTTAGAATTTTTGCCATCCATTGCTAATGCGTTAGATAATAAATGGCGAAACACAACGTGGATCAGTGACATGGAGTATCAATTTAAGGACTTGCAACCTAGTCACGATTATAATATGACAGTCTATGTTAGAGTAAATGGCAAAGACGCTTCTATTTCCCCGCCTGCTAAGTATTTTACGGTACATACCTCTGAAGGAGTACCTAGTCCGCCTTATAATCTTACCGTCCAGCAAACAAATAGTTCTGGTGTCCTCTTGGCATGGAACGCGCCGTTACATCCTAACGGCGAGATTAAATTTTATGATATTTATTGGTCCCCACCAGACCCACCAATTAGAATGCGGTTAAGTGACAATAGTACATTCCAATTTTTGGATGTTGATTACGAACCTAATGTTACTTACAAGTTTTATGTTATTGCTCAAAACGATGCAGCTCCCAGTGAAAAGTCTGAAGTACAAACCATGCAGTTTCATAATTTGCCATTAATTCAATCTTTGAAAACTTCGAATATTACCACTAACAGTGTGGATTTATCTTGGGTGTATACACACGAGGCTGATGGCTTTATGGTTTTGGTGAACATAAGATATCCTTATCCAAAACAGAGCAATCACATATTCAACACAACAAATGTTACGATCGATAATCTTCCGCCTGGAGTTCTTGTTACTTTTAAAGTAGCTCCGTTTAAGGGTGTCTATACAGGTCCATCCAGAGAAACGTTTGCTTCAACCTTTGGGGAACAGTTACCTACTGTACCAATTAGGGTATTGGGCCTGCTAAAAGATCAAAGTAATTCGGTGAAGATTTCGTGGGACCGTGTAAAAGATTCTCGAAAAGCTGCTTGGGTTTATGGGGTGTATTACGGTCTGACTGCTGAAGAATTACTAATGGGTGCCAGGATGAATACAACAGAACTAAAAACAACTGTTCATAACCTAGATGCCTGTGAAAGTTACATGTTTTCTATTGGATTGATTGCACCATTTGGTACTGGTCCGATTCTAAAAAGCCCACACACTGTTTTTACTTATATTAACGACAAAGCGCCACCAAAGAAAGTATCAGTACAAATGTTCCCAAATAGCCCACTCCAAATGCAGGTGCAGTGGGCCCCGTCGTGTCCCGATTCGAACCAGGCTAAAAAGCAATTGAATTATATGGTAAGATACTTTAAATTTGTGTATGATCTGTTCTTATATACATTTTTATTTATAGCTTGAAATCACTGACAAGGTCCGACAAAAGAAACAAACTATAACAGTCGTAAATGCAACCGGTGTTGAAATGAGTAAGGTATTTAACGTATCGTACGGCGCCATATATGATATTCGTATCAAAACTAGTGCGGCAGATGCTCAATTTTCCGCCCCTATAACCTATCAAGCGCCACCCATCATGCCGCCACATTCCTTGTTTGTAGTGCAAGAAATTAATGGCAGTTATGTGGTTTACTGGACAGAGCGCAGCATTCCACAGGGTCTGGGCGATTACAATTACGAAGTCCTTGTGTCTGAAGGCAATCAATTGAATGCGTCAGCTACTTCGCGGTACACTGTTAAATCACCACCGTTTATCTTTGATAATCACACAGCAAGTATGTATTCCTTCAGCGTGCGTTTGAAGACATCCGTCGGCTACAGTTCCGTCCTCTCCGAGACGCACACGGTTACAAATTTAGGTGCAGCGGAGCCTTCAACATCAAGTGGCAGTGGGTGGAGCATCGCCGTTCCTGTTTGTCTTCTTTTTGGTGTTTTGCTTGGCTTGATTGGATTTATCGCCATTAAATATCGACGGCTCCAGCATAGTTTCACACGCTTTGCTAACTCTCATTATGACACGCGTTCTGAGGCGGCGACCTTTGATGACAACATTCTGGACGAAGACGACACGCCACAGATTCGAGGATTTTCAGATGATGAGCCGCTTGTTGTGGCATGAATGTAGACATTCGTGGTGATACTAATATAGTTACCTATTTCGTCTGATTGAGGGAGACGTGGCGAATTTATCAACAATCCGGTTGTATACTAGTCTGATGATAATTTTAAAAGTTTACTATATATAGATGGTTTAGCGAATTAAATTAATGTAATTACTTTGATCCGAGAAACGGACGTGGCGTGACGCTACAAAACAAAATTTTCTGATTATTTTCTATGTTTATAATGTTCTTGTCTGGTACTTTTCTATACAATCGTATTATATTCATTTGGCATTTCGTCTGATATGTTAATTAAATTACAATTAAGTTATTCCTTAAGTCAAATTTCTGTGATACACAAATCTACGCAAATTTTTAAATGATGAACGGGATGAAGAATGACTTTGTAATGTGTCCGCTATTGGAATTTGACTGTTATTCATGTAATTTATAAACGATAATATACTGATATAATAAAAACAATGCTCATATATATGTTATTCATTATTAACTTCTGCGTCAAGCTTTTATAGTTTTATTATCCAATTTTCCACTGTCAGAATTATGAACAACAAGAGTCCATGTAATGAGATCATCCCTCTTTTAAGTTGTTTATATTGTAGACAATATTAATCAATATGTACTGCGTACCTGTGGATTGCCTGCTGACATATAAAAAGAAACAAACAAATAAATAATTAAATACCCTTCAGATAGTAATGCATGTCAGGCCCACCTTGACAAGATAAATGAATAAATATTATTAGTTCTAGCTTAATTAGTAGAAATAATAACATTTATTATACCATTTTTCTCATTTACTTATAGACAACATTACTAACAACATGAAACATATAACAATAAAATCAGCCCGATTGGTGTTTGCCATTGGCAAAGCTTTTGCATGTATTCCATGCGAGAGATCTTCGCATTGGTTAAAAAGAAATGTATATCCACTTTTGGTATTAGCTGTAAACATTTCAACAATAATAATTGCAATAAAGGGAAGGTTGGAGCATACAAAAACATTTGAAGTAACGGTATACATGTTGGGGTTGGCTACAGATGCAATTTTATTAGTATGTACTGTTTGCCGAATAATATCAGCAAATTACATCAACAATGAAGGATATTTACTGATGCAAAAACATTTGCTGCAATTAGAAAGTTTTCATAAACTTAAAGATCTACCAGCGCAAACTTGCATTAAAGAATTTGTAGCTATGAATTTTGGATTTATTGTGTTCATTGCTTGTAATTTAGCACTTACTATTCAAGCATTACCTTGGTTTACATTCTACTTTTTGCTTAGAGAGTTTGCACATTATCAGCTGATATTTTCAACGACCCTCATAAAGACTTATATGAAAATGGTGCAAAATAATTTTGAGTTTGTTAATCAAATTCTTATGGATTCAAATTCAACGAGATATATGAACTCTTCTGTGTCTTACATGACAAATCGTAAAAACGACATGAATAATCTACATATTGATTTAATATCAGAACAGTACTTAAAGCTTATCAAAGTAATAAAACTTTTTAATGAAGTCTATGGAGTTTATTTGGTATATCTTTATGTTTACATAATTTTAAACTTGTTGTCGCCTTTTAACATGGCTATTGTTTATGGGAATGGGAAAGAATTGGATGATGGAACATCGTTTGGTTCATTTTTTGCTATTATTGTTATTTGTTGGTGTGCATTACCATGGGTACGCAAGTGTTTTTTTATTGATCAAAGTAATCAAACAGTTATTACTGAACATTCTTTGGTTTTAGATTATTTTCCGTAATTTATTCCTTACTGGTGATCATGTTATGATTGAAATCAACAAAATTCCTGAAAATTGCTACCGAATTATAATGAATGTGAGCGACAAGAATATTAAAAATGAATTGAAAGAATTTGCGGCTGAAACTGCTTTAGTGAGGACTCAGTTTAACGCAAATGGCTGGTTTGATGTCGATTATAGTTTAATACTACCTACCATAACTGGTGTTGTTTCGTATGTTATTGTTTTATTACAATATCATGAATAAGATTATTATCAGTGGTGGATTTACACTAGGGGCAGTCGGGGCTAGTGCCCAGGGCGGCAAATTTTCTGGGGCGGAAAAATTTAGAAAGTAAGAAGCAGACATCATTCGTAGGTGTTGATTGAAGATGTATATCGCACACAAAACTTAAAATTCTTAAAAAATAAGATATAATAAAATTTCAATCATAGGGCGGCATGTTATTCAGTGCCACAGGGCGGCACAAATGTTAATCCGGCCCCGAGTGCAGCAATCGTGTGCGCTTAGCTTAGCATATTGTATCCAATTCCATTTTTCAATTATAGCTAAAGAGTTGCTTTTCATCTTATAACCATTTTAATAAGCAAAACATCCCCGAAGTATTTTATTTTGGTCTTCAAAGTTGTGCAATTTTTCGATTTTTTCAGATTACGTTATGGAAAATTGCTTGTATTTCCTCACCATATTATCCACTTCTCTCGTTCTAATTTTTTAATTATAGTTCAAGAGTTGCTTTTCAACGTATGACCAAATTTAAGACACAAACCATCCCCGAGGTATTTTATTTTGGCCCTCAAAGTTGAGCAATTTCTTGATTTTTTGAGATTACGTTATGGTAAATTGCTTGTATCTCCTCACCATATTATCCAATTCACTCGTTCTTACTTTTTAAAGTATAGTTAAAGAGTTGTTCTTTAACGTATGACCAAATTTAAGACAAGAAACATCCCCTATGTATGTACTTATAGCTGTTAAAGGTTGTCAGTTTTTTGATTTTTTCGATTTTTGCTGTAGAAAACTGCTCGTA
>JARJDS010021845.1:0-14261 GCA_030264155.1 Atheta pasadenae | reverse complement strand
CGACCAGAGCCAGACCAAATAACTTCCGGCGAAGTTATCAAAAAAATATATAACGTACTGGCGATCTCTTTCCGGCAGGCGCGTCTGAAAATCCGCATATCCGAGTGCGGATGGCCAGAAAATAAACCGATTTTTCCGGTAAATGTTTTCCTCTTCGATACGCCCTCGCATGCCGTCATACTCCGATCATCCATTCTATCCTCGACACATTGCTACGCTCACAAATATGGACAGCATGTGAGAGCATCTCTCATCCGTTTGCTTTGGCACATATTATTTTCGAAATCGCCGGTACGCGTTTGCGATCGCGATCGTCGGGCCGTTGTTGAGCACCGGAGCGTGTTGATCAAAGAGGATTATTTAAAGGGAATAAATCCTTCACGGGGATTAAAAAGTTTTTTTCCATTCGCGGAAGCGTGTGCGAATTCGCTTTAAATAGATATGTCATTAGCATGTACGCGTTTTTTTGCGCGTGGTTCAGCTTTGACGTTCGTGGACCGCGTCTTGTTTTTGTTTGACTTTTTTAATCTGTGCACGCGCATGTCGCTAATGAAGTAAAAACCTGGGTAATTAATGTCACACGTGATATTTTCACTTTTAGTTCAAAAGTTTTTTTTTGTTTACTGTTCACAGAGTATTTTTATAGTAGAAAAACGCAATGCAGAAAAGCTGAACCAATTTTTTTTTGCTTGATAATCATTATTATTAATGAGTTGTTTCTTTTCCAACATTTTTATCTTGTTAAATCAAACGAACGTAACAAAACAAAGACAAAAATAAATATTAAAAAAAAAAAATACCGACCATCACTCACATTACGACTCAAATCATCAAGAAGAACTTAATAGTAACTAATGATGTTGCATAACTTTAAATAAATTTTCAGTAAATTCGATTTAATTTTAAGTGTCCTATACGAGGATTTATATTAAGAGATTTTGAAATAGTGGATATTCCACAAATTGGAAATTTCATCATTGTTTTATTGTTCGAAAAACAACGCACTGCCAACGCTGGTGGTTCCTGCCAAATGAGAAATGAGACAAAATATGAGCATTATTTAAATGGCACACATTTCCCTAATCTCGTCATCGCGACTCTGCCTCCCACGCTAGCTCAAAAGCGTATCAGACAACAATCCGCGCACGAATCTCGCAATTATAATTAGATGGATATTCTTATTAAAGTTGCGCCAAGTTATCGCATTATGCGAACGGCATAAAACGGAAATCGAGGTACGCCAACATGCAAAGCAAATCCCATTCCTCCCAAATCCCCATTTCCTTAAAATGAAAAGCTCACAATGTCGAACCATATACATGACTGTTATTTCAAGAAATATTATATAAATACACTACCATAAAATGTATGTTTATATCTTCATTAAAATTGAGAAAAAAATAAAAAAACCTGTAAGCTTCGATTCTGATAGAAAATAAATAATGTAAATGTACCTATGTGGTAAAAACGTCGCTGCTGCCCGAAAAACCGAATTGGCGTTTTTAGTCCTTTGAAAGCTTAAAAGTTATCCCACTCCACTAAAGTCTGGCAGGACGCAGGACCAAGCCGAGAGACGAACGAGGTACAAACGCGAAACATCCTAACAACTCGTTTCGATATGATTCCCATGAGGTCGTTTCTTTTTCGGCGTCGCCTTTATCGTTTTTAAATGCGCGCATTGTTTTGGCGCAAACGTTTATTGATATTTATGGCGCTGGCGTCGAGATGGGCGAACCTATCAAAGCCGTCTGGAGGGTTGCGCACATTTACAAACATTATGCATTTATCCACCCGAGTGCACAGCGTCCATTATTCTTCGTATTAAACCACTGAAATTGGATATAACTCGACTTTGTCTTACAATGTAAATTTAAATCTAGGCCATATTGACGTAGACTATAACAAGAAATTTTAAAATTCAAATTTAAGTCATAGTAGACATTTAAGAAAATATACAAACATAACTAATATAGTGTCGTAACCTATAAACTTTTATTTTAAAACTGTAATTAACGTTTCATGAAATGTTTACGAGTCACATGCATTTTATACATTTATAACCACATTTAGTAAAAGCTCTTTTTTTACTAAACAATGAATTTTTTATCCCGGCATGATCATGGCTCGCAGTGTAAACACAATGGGCAAAAATGCACGTTTCTTTCAACATTTCGCGTCGAATTAATGCGCCGTAAAGCGCAAAATTATAACTTTAATGGCCATTGTCGCCGACAACAGATGCGCGAAAGCGTGAAAGCGACTATTGTGAATACGTACCTTTTGCAGGATGAAATCCGGATTTATGCCCAATTCTGCAAAAAGAAAGATCGAATATTCAATGAGGAGAAAATAACCCTGCCGCTGATAAAGTAAATACACTCGCATGTGCGGAAATAGATTTGTCGTGCGTATAAAATACGTGCGTACGGCAAGCGCGCAAATTTTCGAAAACGGATTATCGTTAGCTTAGCATTCACATAAAATTCGACTTTGGTCGATAGAATATACTTTTTTTATATAAAAATTTATCGCAATTCAAAATTTTATTCAAAAATTTTAATTTAATTTCGTTTCGTCGCGGGTGCACACACTTTCGCGAATTATTTATGAGCTCATATCTGAAAATTTGCGCAAAGATTATCGGTTAAGAAGGAAACATTCCGATGGGATTGGGGTCGAGACTGATATCCTTAAAGCCAAATCTACGACCCTAACTTTTCAGGATAAACTAACACTCATAAATAAACAAGGCTTCGTGTTCGCTGTGCGCACTAGTTTCTTTCGGTGCAGCTTTTTCGTTTCTTATATTTCGTTCTATTCCAAGACGTGTCGTTTATCCCCGCAAAATTTTAAATTTTAACTAAGCCCTAACCCCATATTTATATTTATATTTTAAATATTTTATTAAACATAACATTTACAAGATTTTAACTATAAAATTATTAAAACTAATAATTTATCGCCTGTAAAGTGTAAAACCTACAAGAAGCTAGTAAATACGTTATAAATCGAATGTTATTTATCAAATACCCGTAGATAAAACAAAATAAGCACGTCCGAAATCGATACTGGCGCACTGCACTGCACGAGCAATAAATATCTGAGTGCGCAATCTAATTTGAATCATGGCTTAAGCGATGCAATTTCGTCCTTCGCTCCTTCGTCGCCAAACCGTGAACGACGTCGAAGCCGCGTCCGCGACCTCCTCCAAAGCCGCTCGTGCTATTCAAGACGACAAGAAACCTATACGTGTTCTTCGTTGTGTGCAAGGAAAACTAAAGTCGTCGCGTGCGAGGCACACACAGAGAAGAAAAAATAAGGCGCCAAGTTTTCGCTCACCCTTTTCTTCTCCAACGAACGCTGCTGATGGTTAACTTTTTAATTAAGTTTCAAAATTTCATAATTCATTACGATATGCGCGGTGGCCGACGGCGGGCGTTGAGACGCCGTTTAAAAATGCGAGTTCGAAATTTCTTGTTGTATTTTTTCTTGGCGCCCCGACACCCCTCCCAAATTAAATTAAACTTTATGTTTACCGTCTTTGCGTGCGAGACGAGCGAGAGTGAAAAGTATGGAAAATCGATGGAGTCCGCGTTTTGCACTTTGCGTACTTTTCTCACATTCTTTAGAGTCTTGCTATACATGCATGAGTTTGGCGATGAAATTATTACTTTAGTCGGGTGATGAGGCATTTATTTTGGACGCAGACACAATCGATATTTCAGTCTTATATTGGACAAGAAATAATTAATTAGTGAACAAAACAAATACACAAATGAATAATTTATTATGGTTTTAGTTATAATTAATTAAATTTATATCGCATCTAAATTCATAAGCAACATAACCATAATTTAATAATTTATTGAGGTTATGAGTATGTTAACCTCAAATGTTGAAAATGAAATCATGCAAAATCAGTCTTATCTAATTATAAATCACGTTTTACTTAAAATCTAAAGCTAAAACAGCGAATATTTAGTGTAGATCTCAACCCTAAAGTATAAATGATTAATTTCGGCCAGATTAAGGACTCGGATTTAAGTTAAGAAGTAAATCTAGTGCATTAGACGTATCCTGTTGTCTTATCCCGTTTTCAGCACTCGCTGCCGACGGATTTACAACTAACAAAACAAACCATTTAACGTTTGACCCTAATCTACTTTAATGCCTCGAATGTGCCCTATCGCGATGTCCGTATGCCGCGCCGAAAGAAATAGAAAAGAACGCACCCGCCATCACCGTCAACTGCCTTCTCGCTCGCAATTGAAATGCATCTGATAAAAATACCTCAAACCATAAGAGTAGCTTAACGTTAACGCGACGCGTATAAATTTCTCCGCCGCCACCACCGCTTTGAAGCTGTAAGGAAGAAATATTTCGTTTAAGACAGTCCCAAACAGTCCAAAACAAAAGAATAACGATGAGACAGCAAGTGAATGCCAGCTCTATACACTTCTACTTAGAAACGTAATTTTTCAAACGACAAACAAAGTGACGTTGCAGGAAATAAAAGTATAAACCAACCAAGAATTGATGTGTAAGATGATAAATATTTAACTACCTTCTAGTAGAGGTGGTTCGTCCTCGAAGTCGTTGAATTTATCCCCAGCAGCATCCGCACCAGCAGGTCCGGGTTGATAATAACCACCATCGCCTACGTTCAAATATGGATTTGCTCCATACATATCGGCAGATTGTGGAGCATTTCCAGCGTTCGCGTCGAACGTCTGGAAGTCCCTGAAACACGAGATAAAATTACTCAATCCTCAATCATAACTCTGGCGTGCTCTCGACATAACGGGACTCGACGTACGAGTAACTTTGATTATCAGTTTCTTTAATGGCGGCCGGAATACACACACGCCACATATGAGCATGGCATAACTATGAATGTCATGAATACATAATTTCCTAACTTTGTCGAATGGGCAAACTAGCAAATGCGAGTGTTATTACGACGACTTCCGTGGCATTTCCATTTCGGGAAAGCAGGAAAATAAATTTCGCGCGGTGTGATGTTAAATTGCAATTACGAATTATGTGCAGTTTGTGGCGGAGAAGTCGAGTTTAAAGACAAGCAATTAGGATAAGTGAGCACTCACAGCTCCTTGCCAAAGTCGGGCTGAACAGGCATTTCAAAGTTGTAACTGCTATCGGCCTGTCCCTGCTCGAAACCGGCGTACTGATTTTGATCGGGAATCCAATAATCCTGTTGTTGTTGCGGCGGCTGCTGCTGGAATTGATACTGCTCATTGTAGGCTGACATCCTGAGTACCTGAAAAGCGCATATCATAGTTGAAATACAAACAAAGCTAACAACAGATTAGTGTTAGGAAATTATTCAGGCGATTATTATTTATTTAAAGAATTTATGAAAGCTATCGGGGAGTAACTTTATTAATAATAAAAATTATACAATCAAAACTACGTTCATAACACACATTTACAAACAAAGTAAAATTTTTAATATTTAAAAACCACATTGATTAATATTTATTTCAATAATTCATTTTATTCCAATTTCTTATAAATTCAGTATCCATATCGCCATCTATTCGAGTTAAAAATAACTAACAAATTTTATTACAAAAATTAAACATATAAAATTGTTGTAAATGAGTAATGTACATGAAAATTATTTAAAAATCATAAAAATTATTATATGTCACCTGTATGTCACCTTTATACATTGATATCTTTGATTAATATTTGATTTTATTTCATTTTACTATAAATATTCGCATCGCCATCTATGTGTGAATATCGAAACTAAATACACAATGCTATGTACAGCAATTGACAGCAATGAACAAGTTAGAGTAAATTCGTGAAAGTTCAAAAGTGAATGGCGGGGACAAAATGCCATCGTAAGCAAACGTAGACACGTTGAGAACTTCGAGTGTATAACTCTCTACTTCCACGTCGAGTTATGTGTAATAATTAATCCATAAACGCGTTAAAACAGATTTGAAACATGTTTGAATCATTTGTTTTACTTAGTTCACACCAAAAAAAGTGCCGCCATTTTGTAAACTTACCACAAGAAGAAAATAATTTAAATAAAGTACTTACTTCAAAAAAACACTAGTGATAACCAACGAAAGCACAATTTTCGATCACTCGCGATGAGGTTATAATATCAACTGTTTTGTTGCGTGCATGCATATGATCGTCTAGATGGCATGCCGTCCATGCCGCGCAACGCTTGAAAGCTGCTTAATGATGATTAGTTTTCAGTTTTGTTAACATTACAAATAAAAACAAACACATAAATACAAATAACAATACATAAAAGTAAACAGGGAACATTAATTTACAAATTCAATTATTTTATGTCAGCTGGAGTGTTATTTATTACACTCAGCGGCCATTTTGTTGCGGGTAAACATATTTTGTGTTTTATAGGTTTTATGCAAAATACAATTGACATATATTTCTGTATAATGAGATAAGACACTTACAATACAACATTCAATTTTAAAAACCCATCGGCGACGGACATTAATCACATTTATCATGTTTTTACTTCTTAAGTTTTTTACTTCATAATATTCATTGTTATTCAATTTAATATGAGCACACATAGTATTTGAGTTTTGGTTTTGATTGATTGAATCAACATAATGTCAACAGATTTTGATCAGATCTCTTAAAATATCATTGCCATTCATTGCTACATAAAATTATTGTGCTTTGATTTCTTCAAATGTATATAATTAACGTGCAACCTGAGCACATATAGAAAAATACCCTCGACATATATCTGTTTCCGCTAATTTGTTGTTTATAGTTATCTTATTTAATAAAATGGCTACTAATTGCGTCTTTTGCTTTTTGTATTGTACACATCATAACTAGAATGCGATAAAACTAAGGCACAATCGCTTATTCAAGAACAATTTTACTCATCAATATTTTTACCAATTAAAATTATTTCGTGTACTTGGTGTTGTAGTGTTTTTTTGCTAATCCAAAACGTGGTTATGCAAGTTTCAAAATGTTTTTTTTTTTTATAATTATTGTAAGTGTAAAATACTGATTGATTTTTGAGAACACACATTTGGAAATGTGTACATTGTAACAATACTGAAAATAATCTTTACAATAAATAACATTTTCATCATAAATATACAATAATCATAATAGTATATAAGGCATATTAATAATTGATTTCATTTGTATGCAATTCCAATTGTCTAGATGCTAAAATTATTGTATGCAATCCGTGATTAAACTTATTGATTTTAGGAATAAATTGTACTCTTGTAAAATATGATATATAATATGATAAATGCAATCTAATACTAGCTGGTACAATGAGGGTTTTAAACTAGAACGTATACAGCGTTCTAAAATATTTTTTACCCTTTATTACATAAACCCAATTTATGTTTGCAACGTACACGTCTCTAGTTTAAAACCTCAAAACGCTTATGTAATTTGTATTATGTACTAATACTAATAATTAACGACTAGAATGATCGATGCGATGTGTAAATAATGGCTGCGTGTGAAATTATTATACCCTATTCGTCGCATTTTTGTGTTTTTGTTTTTGGCGAAGTCAATAAATTTATAAAAGCTAATCAAGGCAACCAAATTTGATTAAATTCTCCTCATATAAACTTACCATCATCGTAACATTACTTACATAACCTCAACTACGTTGATACATTTATCAACACATTTAGATCTAGATTCTATGTACACATTTTATTATGAGATTATTGTTATGTTAGTTTTAATAGACGTGTATTTTTGGTTTGCAATTCAATATGCTGGAACCGCTATGAATAACGAGAATTTGTTTGCTTGAGATTTTCATCTGAAATTGAGCGCGAATTCGAGTAGTAATACTTAAAACAGAATACGACAGTGTTATGCATGTAACAGGTCATAACGTGTGCGGAATGTATTCATCGGCATTCATCGATTCAGTTTTGATGAGCTTGTTGTGCGCGATGCAACCAACTAACTGCTAAATTATGCCATGCGGTTCCCGCATAAAATGGTAAAACCGTTCGTACGGTCAGAGTACGATTACGTTTACACATTCAATGTCTTTTTGTAGTGAATTAATATAGTACGAATAGATTTTGAGGTTATGTGCAGTTTAAAAGTTAAAAACAGCTGTTTTTGCTGAGGTTAAAAGTAAAAACAAATAAATGACAAAATAAATTCGAAATAATTGAATTAAACTTAATGAAAACGCAGATAATCAGAAATGTTTTGTTTTTCACGAGAAAGCATTTAAACTGTACATAACTTCTTAATGGTATGGAGTAATTTATGATACCCTCATGTGTCTGAGCATCGTAATTTCGTCTGAACACTCAAAAAAGTGCAGATACTGCTCATCAAAGTAGATTTTATAGCCAGCGGGCCAGCGCACTCGGCGAGATTCGGTCGTTGCCGTTTGTAAAGTCGTCGATGGCCGATACAAACAGTAATAGTAATACATTAAGTACATTTATAAAACACGTAAACATGCAGAGTAATATAGAATGTTCAATATCCGAACAATTGAATATTTTAATAATCAATAGGCACCGGTGTTTTTTTGTAATATCGCGATATCCTGTTTTGGTTGCATCATTATTGATGCATCGCATGCAATGGAACGATAAAACCGTGTAAACTCTTTACCCTGAATGTGCTCGCTCGCATTATTCGCATGCCAGTTTGCTATCAAAACTGGAAAGCGCAATGGCGAACGCTTGTAACGCACACATTGGGTACCTGTAATCCATGGTGAAGACGTCCTCAGCGACTCTTCCAAATTGCATCACCACATAATCGTTGTCACTGTCGTGGACGATTTGAAAATTTTTTACAGACGCCTGCGTCACACGCCCGTGAAAATTAAGTACGTACGACTGCGTCTCGTCGTTCCACACGGGTGTTTTGTTATGCAACTCGATAAGGTTGTCCATATTTTTCGATTTCCAGCATTCAATCAACCCTTCACCGCTTTCTTCAGGTTGCAGTTGTACTCGTTCGTGATCAGTCGTCATACCTTAGAAATAACAAAATAAGTAAACTGGAAAAAAAACAAGCAAAAATAAAATATACCTGGTAAAATAACGGTCATTTTCCTAGGTCCTTTGAATCCTAAGACATTCGTGTCGTAAATAACAGCTGCTAACTCTTCGCGGACGTGTTGATCACCGCCTGGACCCATCCGTCTTGGTGATTTACCATTGTCAAAGATTGTAAATTGCGTTCCAAGCAAATTTGACCTCAGTTTTCCTTACAATTGAAAGACACACATTTTTTTATAAGTAATTTATCTTAATAAACCATAACACTAATTTTGATCACTCGTACATACCTACATACGAATCAGCGTTTCGTGACAAGTCCGTTGGGTCCGTAGAAATTAAATAATTGCTAGTCGCGCTCTTCTTTCGTTTTCTACCGGCTAACAAAAACACTTTCTTGCCGTAATCCTTCTCTAAATGTAAAAAATATGTAGGGTACAACCCTCGGTCCATGCCTTTGCGGTCCCGAGTGATGCGGCATTTGTATAAACCCTTTTGCACAGCAGGTTGTAACACGAACCGGTCGATGTTGCCCTCAACGTCCCCTTCGAACTCGGTTGTGCCGTTACGTATAATCGGTTGTTGGTCGTTGATAGGAATCACGGGTGCGTTACCGTTGTCCGGTGTCGTGATTGGTGTCGATTCTTCATCTTCCAGATCCATAAGTTCTGATGAACTTCGCGTTAACTCGTTCGCATTTTGTCCTGTTATATATTTATTCACAGTTATTACAGATTAAAATATCTTACTTGTAATTTTTTTTACAGGAAAGAATGTAGTGTACTTTGTAGATAAAACATTTATAAATTTTTATATGTAATTTGTTCGCAGTTATCAAAACTTGTAATCAGAATTAACCTTTCATGCTATTTATTATTAAAAACTTGAATGTTATTCCAAACCATGCAAACATGGTACGCCTCAATATAAAAACAAAACAATAAATAATCTGTAGGAGTATATTAAGTTGCCTATCTTTATCAAAATAAACATGTAACACCTGAACAGACACAGAATTAAAAATGTATATAAATTAAAGCAATAGCAAATAAAAAATAAAATAATTACCTTCAATGCATTCAATACTGGGAACAATTGAAATAACCTGATCAGGGTTATTGTCATGCGTCATTGAATATTGAAGAGGACCATCATAACCTAGTTAATGCACATTGATAAAATAGAAAGCAATCAAATCAACATGCAACATCACAGAAAACTTATAAAATTTACAAAAAAAAGTACACAAAATTCTTATCTACCATGTAATTCTTTTCTATGGGCACTTGTAGCTCTAGTCTTAGCACTAGCATTTCGTATATCAGAAGCTTGTATCATTCCAGCTGTCTGTCGCTTCTGTTTCATTTTCTGTTCCATGAGCTGGCGCTATAACAAACACAAACATTCGTATTATCGATTGTAATGCACGAAAAAAAACTATTAATAAATAAGCGGTAATGCGGCATTATACAAACACACTCACTTGCTGCTCCAATTTCTGTGTTCTTAAATCCATTGCTTTTCCGGAAGATGATGGACACAGGACGATGAGGCACCAAGTTGTCGTAAAGTTATATAAGAATCCTATGCTATGTGTGTTTATTATTTAATCGATTATCGTGCGGCGTACTCGCTACATGCATGACACCGAGATGAGTTGCTTTCACATCGGTTTGTATTTATTTGTTTACCGAATGACAATCCGTTACCAACGAGTAACGGCCAACGAATGCCGCTCAACGTACCCCACCGCGCTCTGCCGATTCAAGCGACGTCTAGCGCTTAAACTCTAAGCTAACGTTTTGTTAACCCAGGCGTATGTTCCTACCTGTTCCAACTATTCGTGGGTTGTGTAAAGCTCGCATCGAGAAAGAAGGAAAATACATTAGAAACAAGACGCAAGCGAGACAGGAATATCCGTAACAAGAAATCTGTAACTTGGGTTGCAGACGTAATTTATCTGTGAATAAAACTTGATGAGCAATTCGTGTGGAATCAACTGGAAACTAGGAAAGTGGAAAGCGTGCAAACCGAGAACATGAGTCATTTACTCGGGAAATTTAACAAATTTTGTCTGAATTGTAAGCTGTGATTTTCTGTGAGACACAAATATTGATTAAACTACCAGGGTGTGTTTTATATCAGAAAGTATTTCCTTTTGTTTTCTAAGAAGAAAACTTTTTAGTTAAAACACTTGAAACATCTGCGGAAACTTTTAGATAATAATCTTCGACTAATCTACGCAATCAACCCTTACGAAAATGTAATTTAGCAAGGTTATCACGTAAGTTTTGTACTTGTGCTGAAATGGGTAATAACGTGATTTTAATTAGTTGTAGGTTATAATAAGTTTATAACTTTTTGGAGGTTATACTGTACGTTAACCTCAAAAAGTTATGCGTAGTTTAAAGTTACCAACTATAAAGTTTCAACAACGTTTGATAAAGTTTTAACTTGTTTTAAGTGTAGACAACTTCATTTTCATTAAAATGTAAAAATAATAATTTTCTATAATTTTATTTTTAACGAAACAACTTATTAAATATTGTTACAATTATTTTTATAACATGAAAATATGTTATTTTATTTTTAAACTTATTCTTAACATAATTAACAAATGCAATTAATAACAAACATTGGAACATTGGAACACATTCCGCATTAAACTATAAGTTCGCTAACAACTCGAAATTGATGTTTTGGCATTTATTTCTACGCTCGACATGAATTCGAAAAAGTGCTGGATGCGCATTCAAGACTGCTTCTTGCTCGATAAAATAAAGAATAAAAGTAGAGCGTTTATAACAATTAGAGCGCACTTTACATTCGTTTCGTCCGCACGTCTTTTACAATATATCTGCCCGCGTCGCGTCGTTCGCCGTTCCGTACCTTTAACAATGCCCAGGCCACGAATATTTGGCTTAATTTTACTAATAGTGAGTATTTAGAATAGAAACTTAATTATCACGCACAACAAGAAACTAATTACGTACTCGAATGATAAAATATTGAAACAATATGAATCAAAACGATTAAATTGCTTTTCATCAACTCGCATTTCCATTCGATAGTTACTTGTTTGGTGTTTGGTGTTTTAGATTTGTTTGTTGCGTTGCTACGAATCAAATGCACGCGAAACTCACGGCGTGAAAACAAACGCAATCGATAAGAGCGGCGAAGAGCTGAGCGTACCTGCGAAACACAAGAACCCATGGCGTTTGATCGCAAAACTAAAGGAGCAAATCAAGGCGAAAGAGAACGAATTGGAAAACGCCGAGCAGATCAGCAACGGCTTCGAGCACATGATACAACTTATTAGCATTATGGGCCAGGTCGACACTTTCTTGACGGACCGCACGCAACTGCTGCTGAAGGAGCTGACGTCGCTGGCGGATGGCATCCACAAAGTCAACAAGAAAAGCGAGAAGAAGCCATAATAATCATCCAACGCTTATAGTTACTTGTTTACTATAAGTACGAACGTGTTATTCTTTTATTGAGTTGCAATGCAATGAACTGCAATTGCCATTTTTAATTGCTTTGTAAATGAGTTGTAAACGTGTTGCATTGCCATGACTGAAAATATATTTTAATAAAACATAAATAGAAACGTTAATTGCAGGTTAAAATTACAGAAATCTGTAATTATTTGAGGTTATTTTAATAAAATTAACATCCACAATTACCTGTCTATATAGTTCTGCAACATAGTTTCAATATTCTTATCATTATTTCCTGTTTCTTCAGCGCTTAACATCAACTCGCAGAATATTCTTTCATCACAACCATCCAAAGCAAAATTTGATAACAAACTGCTCTTAGCTTTTTCTCCGGATCTAGCCCTGTCAGCACTTAACAATAAATTTAATTAACAACAACAGGATATTGTAAAATAACTTACGTTCCATTCATAGGTCCAATAGTAATAATACTAGGAGTAAGCGCACTTAACAAAAGTCCAATTGGAATAAACGCTGTCAAAATTTTAATGATTTTCTTCCATGGAGAAGACGATAAATCCGTGTTGAAACCTCCTTCTTCATGGTAAGTCTTACTAGGTGGTTTCCTTTTTAATGTTTTATCCCATCCACCATCAACGCCGTAAGAATGTTTATGCATTATAGGACGTTTAGCAAGCCCTGCATCTTTATTGTATCCATAACCTCCATAACCAGTTGAGGATCCTTTATCTATAGCGTCTTTAAGGTACGGATACGGATGATCATTTACTGTGACTGGATGTGTGTGAGGAAATCGCACTTTAGATGTCCAGATATCTTTATCGTCTTCTTCTTCTTCATGGTCTTGGACGTGTCCAAGGGTAGTGTGAATAGGAATCTTAATCGAGGTGGTAAAGTGTTTAGCTTCCGGATGCGCCGGCGCTACCGGAAAATGATTGTATTCATAAATAGTTTCCAATTGTGGACTTGGACGAAAAGATTTCAGTTTTCCGACATCAGTAACAGCGGTTATATTCAACACAGATCCATGAGAACCTTGATCTACATGCTGGGATTGCGTCTGAGATTGACTTGCATGTATTGTAGTTTTGGTTTGTTCCGTTGGCATAGCTCGAAGAGTTTCCGAATGATTCAAAGGCAACGTTGAGTTTTCCGGCTTTTTCAGCACTCGACTTTCTTCGGTTTGTAACTCCAGTTCTTGGTCGTGAGTAACCGTCGTAATTTGCGAGGTGGTGGTTGTGGTTAAAGGTGTTGTAGTCTCATCCCCTAAGACACTTATCATCAACACTGCGTTGCACAAAAGCAGGAATATCGACATTTTATTTTGTTCCTAGTTTTTTTTTGTGGTATAATCAGAAGGTAGATTGCAACTGAAGAAGTCGAATGCAACCACGGTTATTTATAACTTTAGAGTTTTACTATACTCTAGAAGAAGTTTAGAGGGAAATTTTCAACATGGGGGCATTGTGTTTATGCATTTCTGCACAGCATAATTAGAATTGGTGCGAGTTTTGTTCGAGTCTATTCTTTGGTTTTCTATGTGCGCGCATGCAACACGAATTACGAATTGTTTTGTTATTGTTTTGTGCATCGCGACATGAAATGAAGTAATCTGGTGGTGAGGAGGCGGCAAAAATGAACTTCGCAGAAGCGTGGTTAATGGTTCGGCAAGACAAAAGGGTGAAAGTACTTTCCACACGATGCGCAGTCGTGAACAACGCCAACGCGTTGAGCGTAATTGTCATTGTGTCATTGT
>JARJDS010021833.1:0-31915 GCA_030264155.1 Atheta pasadenae | reverse complement strand
GTTAAACAAAGGGTGTCGGGAACAAAACGCTCGCGTCGTCCTCATTGTCGGCGAACTCGGAATGCAATAGTAAATCAAGATTGGATTTCGGTGTGGCCCACACGAACCAAGGTACGAGGAGTACGAGTATTGCGCTTTGGGGTGAACAGGGGTCGACCAAACAATTCGCCACTGACCAGCAGTGCGAATGTTGGAATTCTGCAAATACTTGTAGGTACCTAGTATTCATTTGTAGTGATTTGTACACAATCACACAAAAATTTAGTACTACAAGTCAAGTTTTGAGGTTAAATTACTAACAAAAACATGACTTACAATTATAAACAAGTTTTCTGTAAATTTTTACACAAAAACTAAAGTTATTTAGCGATATAAAGAGTAAAACTAATATTAATTTGTTTTTACTGATTTTAACCTAAAACTTTTGTGTTAATGTGTACCTTAGTTAAAGTTGAAGTGAACTAGTCTAATTTCAACCTGGTACTTCACAAAACAGACACTAAGAGAAATAGAGTTCAAAGCAATCGGATAAATTGAAAATTTTTCATTAAAACGAAAAGAATTTGTTAGAATAAAATCAATTATTGTTTACTAACGCCTAGTGCCATCTACTTGTAAACGCTTGTATCAAAATAACATACAAAACAAAACTTTGTTATTTTACTTTATGTTTGGTAACCCTAAGACACGCAAGAGTTGTTTTTGAATAAAAGAAACAAGATACGGTCACTTTGGTTTGCATTTGCATACATTGTGCCGAGTATTACTCAACCATTGACACAAAACAAAAACGCCAGCCTTAATTAAAATTAATTAGAATAATGTGCCGCACAGTGCATGCTAATTATAATTAATTTGAATATAACTACAAAGCTACTGTTTGCCCATACATTTCCCTACACTTCTATGCTTACTCAATCGATCAAAGTTCGTTTAAACGCGCAGAACGCTTCGAGTTTACTGTTGTTGCATAATTAATAACAATTTGCATTGTTTATTAACATCATATATTAAACCAACACGTTTTAATTACTTTTTAACACATTTCAAACTAAAATACAAAACATATGTTAATTTTTATTGTAATTTATTTACAATTTATAATGATAATGAAAAAAAAAGTATGCAACCCAAATTACATTCGATTATTTTGTAAGCTACTGTTTGCTTATTTTTGGTGTTTTTGTGTTTGTGTTTGATATTAAGTCTTGAAAAATATTTTGCGATCGTTTCCAAACATGTTTATAATGTATCAATAGCAAAAAACTATCGAGGGGTGGAAAATATCTATCTTATATCAATCCTATTTAAATGAATGTCCTTTCGGGCCGCGGATAATCTTACGAGCCATGTGGGACCACGACGGTCATCGTCCGAAAACTTCTCCTAAGGGTTTTTTACGACGAGAAAGATCGTGTTTGCTTTTGCATGCGGAGCTTTTTTATCCGACCCGCGTCAAACTTGCCGCCTCCCTGGAGAAAACTCCCCGGGACAAGTTTCATGGCAAAAAGTGCACATTGGCAAACACACATCCACACAAGAAATTGCTTTCGAACAACACTGCCACACATGAGACGCAACAACGCAAAACAGGAGACAACACAAGCCAACGATAGACCAGTTGGAGAAGCTAGAACGTGTGTAAGTTGTGTTAAAATGGACGACAAGCGTTAAGGGCTTTAGATTTTTTACGTAAGTTTTGTAGGGTAAAAAACTGTAGTAAAGTTTATGTTTAAAAACTTTTAGTTTAATGTATGCAACTTTAAACGCTTCAAGGCATTTATAAAAAATTGAATAAACAATTTTGGAACAAAAATGTAAAAAATGTTGGTAGAATTTTCTTTAGTTTTTTTTGTAGAGGGCGTTGTAATAGCACCTCATTTCCGTTTCCGATCTCTTCGGGTAGAGTTACCCCGCTGCGTTACCGGCATTTCACGATTCATGCTAACCCTACTGCTAAACCTTTGCTTACCAAACTTCTAATATATTAAGGTTTTCATTCACTTTATGCAATATTTACCCATTAATGGACAATATCGTATTCCCATGCATACAACATTAAGTTATATGACGAGTTATCCATTTTCTCTAATCTAACCAAACTCCTAACCTCACCACCACTAACAACAGTTGCAATCCACTAGTTAAGAACCAACAAGAGCTCCTAGTCGCAGCAGTATTGTAAGCAAAGTAAAGTAAAGGGTCGTGACGTTCGTGACGGCAAAACTTGGTTATTTTATGTAATGGCCGTCGCTAGACTGCACAGTGCGCCGTGTGTGTCGGTGGATCTGCTTTGCTTCCTCTTTGCTTCCACGCGTCCGAGCTTTTAAAAGCTTTTATCATGTCATATATGTGAAAGTATATTTTCATTGCGTTATTTATATGATAAGTTTCCTTTTGCTTTCTGCGCGTCTATTCTTCCATTTTTTCTCTCGCAGCGTCCTACCCCTCCGCGCCCGCCTTCGGGGGTAAATTTATGTCTCTGTTTAGAAGCTCCCGCGCTTCCCCAAAACCCCGTTCTTGGGCATTGCATTCGCCCATCATTCGTTTCCCAATGTTTGCCCATGCCGGGGTCATATATCTACAAGGATTCACATATATATCCCGAAAGGTCCGGACCACCTGCGCCTCCGTATAATAATCATGTCACATAAAACAGAGAGATATCGGAAGTGCGTCATCTTCGGGTTGTTCCGCGGCCGCCCCCTGACGCATGGAAGCGTTGCCTCGTCCGGAGGGGTGCCGCTCGCATTAAAATGTCTTCACTATTACTACCCAAGTGGAATACCAAGTGGCAACGCAGCACCACGACACCGCATAATGTATTTCGGAATGGAATCGACAATTCAAGAAAACACCAACTGGAAATGGCATATTCTGATAACCGAATAATGTTGGAGTATCTTTTATTAGTACAGAGTGTAACATAACCAATAAAAACGTAAAATGTTCCTAACCTAGAATATATGCTACTGTATTAACGTATTTTTGCGATTTAATGGTAATGGTACCAAAAGCTATAAAATTTTGTGTACGCTTGAAATTTTGAGGTTTGGGAAAAAATTGAATAACCATTGTGGGTTTTGCGTTTTCCGAATGATGAGACTCGTTTCCGCTTGCCGTACGAGAACGACTATTCCTGGTTGGAATAGTCAGCGTCGATTTCGCATTCGAACTCCTCCAGTCCTCATACAGTATTCAACACGGAACTTTAATGCCTCGTATATCCTTCGCTCCTCCGCATCGGAATATGTATGAACGCCGCTTCGGAATCATAATTTACCAATGCATGCGCGGCGCGGCGCGGCGGTGGCTCTCGTTTGAGGTTATGTGCGCGTGTGCGTGCGATGGCACGGCAACGCATAACTTACTTTTATTAGTGTTTAATGTAAAAACCCCACCGAGATTCCCTTTTCTAAGATGCCGAATGCTGTGGAAAGCGCGCCGTTTGCAAAAAGCTCGTTGCATATTACGTTTTCGAAAGAGCCTTGACTCAAGTCTTCGTACAAGTATCTTATAGTAACGAGATTTATATTAGCTGGTTTTTCTTGCCTTAACTTTTCGTTGGAAACGTTGTGCAAGTTTTTAGAAGAAAAGGAGTTTTCTAATTTGTTGAATTTTTGATCACGTCGGAAATAATGCGAAATGTGAGCGTAGACTTTCTGATAAATGTTGTCTGTGTGTTGCTGGACTAGTGAGTGTGTGTTCGAAGTGTAGAAGAAGCGAAAGACGAAGTCGTGAAGCAATCGATATCGCAATATCGCATCGATTAGGCCGCCACGCCCCGTGCATTGCTTGAGTTACGATGTGACGGCGTTTCGGTATCGCGGGCTTTGCCTCTTTATTCCCTCTTTCCTTGTTCCTCGTCCCTCCTCGCCTCTTGTGCGGAGTTTTACCCTTCGTTCCCTGAGTCGGCGGAGAGCGTCGTCCTCGCCTTCATACGCGCACTCACATTACTACAACGGAAAACCTATAGTACACACTAGCAATGTTTCTGTTTGAGGCTGAATTCGTTTGGAACTCGGGAGCGCATGCAGACAAATGGAACGCACACAAATGCGAAATATAGTGAAATGCATCCTTTACATTTGCGCACGGCTCCCGGGGCTTCGTTCGGGCTCCTCATCCTTATCCGCGCGCATCCAGTTAGGAAAAATAAATTCAATAACGCGCTACGTTTTCTCTCCACTCGTCCTGTCTGTGCCCCGACGCACGATTACGTTTTCTTCCTTTATGACACAATTCCGTACATGTCGCAACACAACATTAGTTCAGAAACAGAAATTCAATCTTTAAAGTAGTAAATTTCATAAAAAATTTATCAAACACACGAAACAACTGAAGTAAAACCAAAGTCAAATTTTCTGTTTTTTGTATATGAAAAATGATAGGGATAAAAAGCGTTTGATTGCGTTGATAGCAAAGTTAACCTTTTTGACCTGTACTCATCCCAGTCGTGATCACATCTAACGCGGGGACGATAACTCGAGGGCTTGGAAAATTGCTGCATAAAATCACCCCGTGCTTGTGCGCATTTTTTTCTTTTCCTATCGGATGTTTTAGGGCCTTTTCTAACTGCTATACGACTACTATTCGCTCCGTACTCCGCAAGACTTATTTGTGTACCTTGCACACTTACAAGACGAGAACAAGGACAAAGCAAGCCGTTGCTATCGTTTTTCTTTTGCCCCTATGACGGGTCTTTATGCATTCAGCCCCTAACTTATACAAGCATAGCATTCTTGTTCTGCGCTTCAATTGAAATGGGATTCCATTGAGGAAACGAACGCGGCCTTGTCCGAGACGTTGAGTTGCGTTGTGGACATTTTCCTCCCTTTTGCGTAGAGGACGTGGAGAAACAACTTTCATAGTGAAATCGTGCTCAAAGAAAGGAGAGATGAGTTGAAGACCCAGGACGTTTAGTTTAGTTTAGCAAGATGCGGAAAAGGACTGAGAAGTGACAACATACGCATCGTACACTTCAGTCACTTTCGTCACATTCCAGATGGGGGTTGAATGTGTGGTAGAAGATGTGGCCTAGACATATTCACAATAGTTCCTGTATAACTCTTCTGATAAGAGGTTTTGAAAGATGCTAGATGTTAGGTTAAATTGTGAATGCCTATTACGACTATTTTTAAGGTTAAGACCATGTTTTTTTTTTTAATTATTGCAATAACTGGTGCGTTTTAAATAATTATATCCATTTTTTGTATTAATTTGTTTTCGTTGAAAGTACTATTGTCACAAATTTTTATTAAAACGTTAATTTTGAAGTTAAATTACTATTTTTAACTGAGTTCAAAAATGTTCTAACATTTATTATTAAAGTTCATCCACAGATATTTTGTTAAATATCAGTTCTCAAAATCACATTTTAGGCACTTTTCGAATGGTTATGTGTCTCTTTTTAAAATAGCGAATTATTCTAAAAAAACAGAGTGGTTTAGTGAGGTCACAAAAAAAGATGCATTCTAAATTATATCAACTACTAACAGCTCTCATTTTAATTTGATTAAAATAATAAACCCGTTAATTTTTAATGATAACATATACAGTAAATCATAATAAAGCAGTTAAATTTATCAAATCAATTCTGTCAAGCCAAAAATGTAACAAAAAAATACATAATTTGAAATTCAGATGCAAATAAGCCTTTCGATCAATTTGGTCTGAACCTAAAATCATTGTAATCATATATAAATCAAAATATAAAAAAATGATTTATTATAAAAAACATAATAAAACCAAAAACAAAAACAATTTACAAAATACAAATAGTACCATTATAAAAACTATAACACAGAATAATCTTGAAAGTCACAAACTACTTTACTTACCAAGGATAATTTTGTATTATGTAATCCAAAACCCACAATTTATCTTCATATTTCCTTAAAAGTAAACTATCCTCCAAGAATTAAACTTAAACCCAACAGCTCCTTCCCCTGCGACACTCAAAGAACAACTGACAACTGATCTGAATCTAAATTTAAAAAACCCTTCACTGTCTTCCGGCTCACTTCCCTATGTGCAAACTTTTAAAAAGGGTGTGCAGGCAAATCTATCCCTTGAGTTTTTTCACAGTTCACTACTAAAGGACCAAAGGGGTGGAGCATATTGAACATGCAAAGCCTAAAGGATACTGCCAGCTCCGACAGAGAGTTTAAACTCCAGCGCAGGAGTCTGTAGTGGGGACCAACCACGAACAACAATCCTGCTCCACTCCGTAGCCAACACTCAGACCGTCTCTTGTCATTGCATAAGCTTTTTTAGTATTCTACAAAGGATAGACATAGAAAGGGTGCCAACCCTTTAAAAAGCATCATTGGTTGCTGTATTCAGATTTAAATTCTGAGATTATCACCGAAGGGTAAAACATAAAAGGGTACATTCACCCTTTTTTATGTTTTATCATTGTTTGCAGTTGACAGTTGATGTAATATACTTTAATTATAATATATAATAGTAATCATTATGTAAAATACTTATTTCCTTGTGGGTGTAATTGAAGGTGTTTCAATTTGTTATGTATGTTTTGTAGATTTGATTGATGTAATTGTAGGTGTAGTTAATATTTTTGATTGTAATTTAACTTCCTGCTTGTATAATTCGTTTTATTCTTCATGGTATAGCGCGTGTTGGAGTGTGTCAAAGGGTGCACCCTTTCATGTTTGGTCACCCTTTTTTTAACCCTAAAAAATATGTGTTTAGTGTTCAGTGTTTAAAAAAGGGTGTTGAATGTAATAGGGTAACGAAAAGGGGTACAGATTTATTAAAAAAGTGCCGGATAATAGATTGAATTGGTTGTAACCGATGTAACTATTGATGGTATTTGATGGTATTCCTTTTGATTCAAGCTTTTAACCTCAAATTTTTGACGAACTGAGTGGAACCGAGTAAAAACGTTACAAAACTTGGGATAGCACAGGATGGCAGATGCAACTCGGCAAAAATCGGTTTTTAACGAAGAATTAAAACGTAATCATGTTTGGTATACCAATATCTTGACATAAAAGTTTGAAACAAAATAAATCATTTAAACTCTTTGACATTTTATCCCCAAGCTTTTACCAACAAATTTTCGAAACTGTCTCCAACTTAAACCCAGAAAACTACCGCAAAACTCAACAAATTAACGATGATAAGTAGTTGTTTGAACTCGATATAATCTATCGAACCTATTGCGCAGTTAATATCTAAATCCATCGACAACAGTAGCCTGTAGCCCTCGGTAAAGTTCTAATTGCCATCCAATAAATTAACGAAAATTTCTTGGTCACTTTATCCTCGTGCATGTGACACGAAAAAAACGCCTTTTAACTTTACGTCTCGCTCCTCCGGTCCGAACAAACAATACGAATGCTTCATTATTTCCAATTTCTGCAACAACCCAGTATAATTATGGCTTTCTTATCGTTTTGCACCGCGCTTGGTTGTTGCATTAGTAAAGCTTTTGCTAGTTTTTCGTTATTTCGTTAATATATCTAATATTTCATCCGGACCAATATGATCCCCATTAACGTGGGGGCGCATTGGCAGGGTTAATTGTTTGAAAGCGCGCGCCATGTTTGGCCCGCCGGCGGTCAATCGATAATAACGCGCGGCATAATGAAATAAACGAGCGCGGGCGGCGCGAAGGGCGGCGAATGCAGCGCGAACGCACATTCAGCTGCAAACAAAATTAGTCGCTAATCATATCTGACGTCAAACGAAGAAACAACTACGACACATTGGAATGTTATATTTATTCTTTATACATTGTTTTCTACTCGGAAAGTTAATTCTACAAAAACTCAAACTAAAACTTTATAACCTCAAAATACACTATCTTAACGTGTAAACCCGTTACTTTGAATAACCTAAAAATTAAAAACACAAATTGTTTTTATGAAGATTGCAAAGTGTATACTGCAGTTTTCTGCAAAATAAAACCTTTTTTCATTACTTTTATATATTAGCCAAATTTGGTCTTTGTTTCATCCCTCTCTTGATGCCCTCAGCGTTTGTTTTCTGCATAAACAGTACCCACTCGAAATGTACATCCACCATTTCGTAAATTGCACAAAACCACCCTTAGTACTTGTTGTGTGTATAAATATTCTTCAACAGGCAGTATAAGAGCAAGTGTAGATGTTTCAGGTTTCCTTTTTCTGAAATTTCCTGAAAGACGTATTAGCACTGGCCTGAGACGACGCGTGGTGCGTTGCGTTCATTAGGGAAACTACCCTCCGTCTGGCGGGCCCCTTCTCCACTTCCCCCCGCGGCACTCCGTCCCCCGCGCAGCGTACGTGTCTCACACACGCCGGGGTGCAAATATTTAATTACTTCCATGTTCAATAACACATAAAACTCGCGTATAAATCAAAAGAAACGCTATAATGAGGAAATCCGACCGAAAACGACGAAAATCGAAGATTACAGACGAAGCGTAAAGAAAACTCACAAGGAAAAACATGCAATTAATAGTATATTGCTTTGAAAAATCAAGAAAACTAAACAAAATGAAAAAAATTCATTCAAAACCAACTAGAATTTAACTAAATGTATATTAATTGATAAATTTAAGATTTTAGGCTAATATATAACCTAAGTTGTGTTAGGTGTAGTTTAAGGTTACATAACCTACGTCAAAATTGGTTAATTTGTTAATACTTTGTAGTTTTCGTTGTTTTGTTATCATTTCGAGTCGCTTTAGGTTGAAATGTGAATGTGGTTGCATGTACAGCGCGTAATTTTCCTTCTAAACTCTTAGGTAATACGTAACGACGCAGATGTACGTAAGGTAACCCAATTAGGATATGAGTTGTTGCAATAAGTAAGCGCAGAGGTTGCCATAACTACACGCGTCTGTAGTCCGGCGTCTGTACGCGCCATCGCAGACCGGTCAAGACAAAGGAAGAGCTAACTCATCTTTAATAAGGCGATCAATTATGGAGGCGGCCAACTTCTGCACAACTTCGAGCAATTATTACATTTTTCTAATTGTGTTTCGTCTCCACCTCTATCGCGCCGTCGAAAATATCTCCACCCTCGCATTTCGCTCCGGCGCTGTGTTGCAACCCAGCTTTTGCTTTCCATTTCTTCATTTTTCGCTGCACAGTGCAAAAAGGGTGCTCGCCAGATGCGCATATAACTAATGTTTCGTATGGCAAGCGAACAACAACGTCAAGTTTTCCGCAACACCCAAACATTTTACGCGAGTGAGATAAAGATAACGAAGATACTCATACTATTTTGGCGCAGTCTCACTCAGTGGGTGGGAAAAAGGGCAAGAACGAACATCTAAATGATGAAATTTTCATTATTAATCCTCGAACGCCTTGGGATTTGTGCTTCGCGTTGGGTTGGCGCAACTTCAGCGCCACTTATGTACGAAGAACTCACGCCTTGGAATCACCCTCGAAGATGATATTACAAAAATTATACGAAGCCAAGTTGGGAGCTGATGTCGGGAGGGAATGGCAAACACTTATTTATGCATCAAGAAATATTAAAGCCAGAAAGAACTCGCAAAATGCATTAAGCTCGAAAATTACTATTATAACCTTGCATAACCTCAATTTCAATCTAAACTTTATACTAAACACAACTTTTCATTTAAAACAACATTTAATTGATTACTACTAATGTAACCGGAAAACTATTTCTTTGATATGAAACATAACCTTAATTTTTAACCATATTTTTAAAAAATAAGTAAAAAATAAATATTCTTAAGATTTATATGCAGTTTGGGTTGGTTGCACCCCTAGGGCGGTGGCTGTAAAACGGGCAGAGCGCAACGATGCCATCAACAGGGGTAATGTAGCATAAACCGCGGCGGGGCGCTATGATTTTTAATGTTGCATGATTGCAGTCGACTGCGTTCGAAGCAAACGTTTCCCGGATCCTGAATTTCGGATTCGCATCGCAGCACTTGTATTACCCACCAAATACCATAAAGAATTTACAAATTCGTTTACAGCGTTAACATGCGCATGTATAAAATATACGATTTTTATTTTTAGGGGTGCACTACTCAATTTAACACAAAAAAACATAAAAAGGTTTTCACAAGGGTGAGAACATCAAAAACTTGAAGTACATTAAGCCCAGTCATAGAAATACAAAGTAAAAGACTTAAAATAATCATTTTATTATTATTATTAACATAACCTACAAATAACACCAACATAACCTTAAAAACAAAATATTTTAATGGCGTTTTAAAATTTATGTTTCATAACCCATTTATTTACGTTTTCTAACAGAAACAATGAAGAAAAACGATTGTGTTTGTTCTTGCTTTGATTTCTTTGAATATCTTGAAGTAATAAAAGAATAACTAGAATTTCTGAATGTTCTTAACGTTCTGAGCGTTCAGAATGTTGAGAAACGTGGCATTATTGTCCGAAAGTGTTCCATTTACGTTCCTTTTATGCTCGAACATGTTCGCAAACGAATGCGGTGCAGGCAACGCGCGTTCTGCAATAAGTATAATGGAAATGTCTCGTATTTCTGTTTACTATTTCAACTGCATTTCGCATAACAACCCCCGTTCCAACAGCGCGCTCGTCCCGATGCATAAATGAAACGGCGGAGGAACGCAATCGGACGTTCCTATAGCGCGCACGCGAAGTAAGGGTAACGTGCGAAAAGAATGGACTTGGTTCACTTGGTCGATTGCAATTCCACCCACACCAAAAGCGCACACACCACGTGGGGATGCAACACAACCACCTACGCCCGCACCCGCCATCAACATATTCGCCAGACGCTGTTCTGTACACATTGAGAATGGAGGACAACAACATAAATTGCCTCAGCTCGAGCCTTGGAATATTTATTATTCTAATGTTAAAGAGGGTGCAGAACCCTAAATTAGATGCGAGTACATTTTAGTTTTAATGAATCTACTTTTACTCTAGATTTAACTTTTGGACCTGAATATTTTGTTTTAAGTTACAAGTTAGGTTACGTTAAGGTTGAAACAAATTAAAGGTTATTTATAGTTAGATAGTTAGATTTACAAAGTAATATACATAACCTTAAAATTTGAAGGTTATAAACTGGTTAGAATGCATTAAATCCATTAAATGTTAAATATGTGAGTTTGTGTTGAAAATTAACTTTAACAACCTAAACTAACCTATAAGAGCGCCAGCATCGTATTGCTATCTAAAATTGCCCTCAGTAAGCAGTAACGATAAGCATTTTAGAACCTCCACGTTCTGCATTTTTATTTCCACACATTTTTACTCTTCATTGCCGACTTCTTCGTATTATTGTTTGCTCTTGTTTTCTTAGGTTATGTTCTACCCTGGAGTTTGTCGTTGTGTTTTGTTTTCTGTTGTTTTGTCTTGAGTCGTTTGCTAGAAAATTAATAAATGCAATGCGCAATTACCAATCGGAATTCCAATTTTTGCAATTGCAATTCGAACGTTCTGAACGTAGAAAACTCGCACGAATTTAACGACTTTGAACGAACTTTTCCTCGCCACGTTATGACGCCATGACACAATAAAAACCTTGCGAAAAACGCAAAAACTGAAAAAAAAACGACGAAATCGTGTTCGTGATGTGTGCTTAGCGGTTAAACCGCTTTCGCGTCGTCGCGATTCACCAGATTTACTTGTGTGCGTTGGTGTTTATGTTTGAGGGGGTGAAAAGGTTAAGATGGCTAGAGTGTGTGTGTTAGTGAGTGCACCACTAACGACTCCATCGCATTCATGCATGCATCCAATTCTGTGACTTATACTGGCTAAAGAAAAACTCATTGGACTGTAGGAATGTTATTTGATTCTTTTCCTCTGCAGTGAAACGCATTTTGCTGTCTCTGGTGGCGGTGTAGTGACGTTTGCTATTGCCGCCGACTACTCTTCGAGTTTCAACATGCACAACACCGCCAGGCCAAGGTCCTCTTTCTCGTTCCTATTCACGTTTTATTCACATTCTCGTCGTCAGCGGCATAATGTTCAACGTGTAGGTGCCGTCAGTTGGGGTTGGTTGGTGGTGGTTGGAGGTGGCGGCGGCCGGCGTTGGTGCGCGCTTCCCTTCCGTGCACACACGCCGACCGTTTCCTTTTCGTCTTTTATGGAAATGATTGCAAAAAAGGTCGGCGAATTCGTTGCTATGGATATATAAAGTGATCGATATTTTAAGGGGGCGGTGTTAAAGTCACAGCATCTCTATGCGCGCAGATTCCGTATTTGAATATGCGCAAGATGGAATATTTACCACCCCCGGACGGCCGGCGCACCTACCCCTCGGCGAACGTCATCTCGCTTGCGCGCACTTTCGAGTTGTTGAGTGCGTGCAAGCGGGAGCGGTTTAAGGGAGGGATGGACGGAATATGCACTCGAGTCGCCGTCTCCCCGGCTGTTTTCAACCGGCCTGCCTCCGTAACGCAGCCAGCCTTTTTTACCTACGCTAGCTGTGCTTCTGTCTTTTCTTTGCTGCCATTTCCAGACGCTTTTCTTATACCTGCTTTTTTTTGTTTTAAACTGATTTTATTTAAAATTAATTTATTAAGAACTTCAAAAAATATTAGATTTAATAATATATTGATTTTTAAACAATAATAATAAGCAATTTTTTAAATAGTGATATGTACGTAATCATTTTTCCAGTTCAAATCAAAAATTTATCGTCAAAGTTTATCGAAAATCGCCCACATCTCCTTTCCATATTAACCAATTTTTACGTTTTTAATTTTTGTTGACAATTAATGAGTTTCTCTTAAATATATGACCACACTTAAACTTCAAAACATCCCTAAACATTTTATTTTGAGCATCAAAGTTGTGCAGTTTTTAAGTTTGTTAAAAAACACCAACGAAAACTTTCCACAATTCTTTTCCATATTATCAAATTTTTCCATTCTTATCAACATTCAAATAAATGCATAAAAAAATTGTGTTTATAAATAAACATAAAAATATACATATGCCTATTAACATAAATTACAATGTAAATAATTTATTCTAATGTAGAAAAGCAAAACAAATAGTGTCTGTACAACTACATCAACAATAAGTATTATAAAAAAATTACTTACAACGGTTTTATTTGAAATTTTATCTGTAAGTCAATTGTTATTTCTAATTTTACAAACAATTTATGCATAATTTAAGAAACAATTCTCCAAATAATTCCCCACAGGTTCATTATAATAGCCCCATAAATCGAGTAAAGTTTTCTAAAGATGTATGTTAATGCATTAACATCCGAATCATCTCCATTTGAATAAGTTTCCGTGTTTGTATTTTGCGTTACTACAATTTGTGCAATGCATAACATTGCAAAAATCAAGAAAATTAATCTCTAAAACAAAGCAGTAAATAATAATTTATAATTTAGTTGTAAGCATAATTACTAAATGTTTTATGTATACTGACCATTTTATCCATTGTTTCACTTTGCTGTTTGCTGGTTTAAGTTTCACTGCTACAAAACTTACAATGCTTTAAGTTCATAAAAAAAACTTAGTTAAAATGCTAATTATTTCAGGAATTATGCCTTGTAACACTCTTTAAGAATTTGAGCTCATAATTAACATTATACCTGATAGTTATTTTAAAAATTTATTTAAATATTACTCAAAACCAGGACTTATATTACGTCCTTCAACATTTTTTTACAAAAAAATTTTGGCCTTTTAACATAGGCAACTTTAAATACGTTTTTTGTAATTTAACAATTTTTTCAGTTTCTATTAATTCTTTGAATAAAAAATTAAAATGATCCAATGTTTCAATACTAATTAACATTTAAATAAATGTCTCGTTTGTAAATAAATACATAAATATATACACATTATGCAAAATTTATGCAAAGAAACAATTAATGTTTGTAATATATTAATATTTCAGCATACTTTAAAATACTGGCAATTTTTGTGTGAAAATACATGTAGGAGATATAATTTACTATTTTATTTTTAATAATAAATTGTTTCAAAGTTAACAAACATGTTTTTATTCACAATTTAAGAAACCAATCTCCAAATAATTCCATAAAGATTCATTATAATAATCTCAAGAAATACGTTAAGTTTTTTATAAATTATTGTCATTATAATTTCATCTGAAGATGTTTCCGTGTTTGTATCTTGTGTTACCACAATTTGTCTAATGCATAACATTACAAAAATAAAGAAAAACAATTTCTAAAACAAAGTTTTATTAATTTATATATATATACATTACTTTTATTCTGAAAATATTTACTAAACGTTTCATGTCTACTTACCATTTTATTGATAGTTTAACTTTGCTGTTTCAACTTAAACTGATAGAAAACTTAAATTGCAAAGTTACATAAATTTTGGTTGAAATTTAAATTATTTCTGGAATTTTGCTACAAAACTCACGTATAAAACTTTTAGTAAACATTTTTGTTATTTTAAATATTTATTTAATTATTACACACAACTAAAATTAAATTAAATTTTTCAATCTTTTAAAAAGATTTATACTTTTTTTTTACAAAAAATATTTGTTCTTTTAACGTAGGCAACTTTAGATACGTTTTTTTATAATTTAATGTTTTCCAACGTTTTTTGCAGTTTTTCTTAGTTCTTTGAACATTTTGTAAAAGGTAACATACAAAACAAATGGTTAATTACGTTATAGAACCATGGAGAAACGTTTTGAGGTAAGAAATCAATATCTTCATGTGGAACTGCATCAATTTCATCATTATCAATCGGAGTTGTTGTAATTATTTGCACAACGCAAAAACTCACCACAAGAAACACACAAATTTTCTATAAAATTAAACAAAATTATTAACATTAGTAACTAAAACTTTAAAAATACTATATATATATAAAAAATTGAAAATATTTTATACCATTTTAGTTTTCTTGAATTTAAAATAACGAAGGCATCAGAAAGTATTAGCAAACTAAGTAATAATGCTAAACTTATAGTTGCTTTTTATACTTAATGTTATCAATAAAATTTAAAGTTTGTTTAGATTAAAATTTAAAAACATTTAGAATATGTGTTTAAAATAATTGTTATTTTCCATTCGTTTACATATTTTCCATGTTTTTTGACATGTGAATTCCAAGGCTAACTGTAGTGAACTGATAGCTATATTTGTAGGTAGTATACTTTAACATAATTTATTAAAAATGTGTACATAATATAAATAAAATATTAAAGTAAATTAAATCTAACAAATTTAAAATTCCAAAATACAATATTATTGTATGCAACCTTTAGAACACGTTTCAGACTACAAGCAACTCTACATACACCACAGTAAACAAAAAGAATTCGTTGTAAAACCTACAAAGTTTCAACACGATTTATTTGTAATTCCGGTAATAATTATTAACAAACAATGTAAGTTACTGTTTTTTGGTTAAAAACATATAGTCTAACATTAAATAATTATTGTAATTTGTTTACTTACAGAATATTTCCCGCAGCATCTTTTAGTGCGACGTAACCTAAGAAACAAACGTGCTGAAGTGTGCTGAAGTGTTGAAGCATTTTATTTGAATTTGTTTTTAAAGAAAATAACAAAATGTTGAAAACGGTATGAATGTTTAACTTACTGAATATTTATTAACAAATATAAGAGTATTTTAGTATTTAAAATATAACATGCATTTGTAATGTGTTTTTAGAATCAGTTTAAATTACTTGCAATGCTTCCGAAAGTATCAGCAAGTTCAATTAGATGGAATTCAAGTGCTGGGGTTGAACCTGCAAGACTTGAAAAAAGTGAGCTTAACAACAACTATTACACTGAAGTTTAAAATTAATTAAATTATTTAACTTATTTATAGCTTTAAACACAGTTCAACTTCTTGGTCGAGTTGGTGCAGACCCACAAAGAAAAGGCAGTGATGCTCATCCTGTAGCTGTATTTTCTTTAGCAACACACTCAAATTATCGCTATGAATCCGGCGAATTTCTTCAACGTACTGAATGGCACCGCGTCATTTGTTTCAAGCCCGGTTTACGCGAAACAATTTTAAATTATCTCAAAAAAGGCCAACGCGTTCATGTCACTGGTAAATTAACTTACGGCGAAATTAAAGGCGATGATGGTAAACAAAAAACTACAACAGCAATCGCCGCGGATGATGTGATTTTCTTTAATACTACCCCAAAAACAGAATGAATTGTTTGCATTTTTATAAATTCATATATTTTTTCCAAAGTTAGTTAATAATAAAAATATAATACAAACATTTTTGTATCAGTTTGATATACATAAATATCAGATAAATATAAATACAATATTAATATTTATATATTAGAGAACAAACAATGTTACATCTTAAATTGACAACTGTTAATTGTTAGATATAATACCATGTGGTAGTACATTTGTATTTGATCTGATCTTGTAATAAAATATAGACTTTTGTATTAATTAGATATTAACATTCATATACAATTATGATTCCTTAATAAAATTTCTACTCCCTTCTTCATATTTATCATAAAACTTTTATAATTTAGTGAATATCCTATATAAGTTCATATTTCATTGATTTATTAAATATTAAAGATAACAATCAAATATGAACTTATTTGTTCACTATTTACAGAATCTGATATATAAAATATACAACAATTAGATAAGGTTTAATGATAGTTTAACATGTGCAGTGATAAAGAAGTTATATAATCCAGTAACATAACTAAAAAAATCAATCTGAATGATGCATAAAATGCTCGAGTATATGTTCTTGCTTCAATGTAAGTTGTGAGTTTAAGAATTGACTCAATTCTATCCTGTCTTCAGCTTTAATCTTGATATTTTGCACTGAAAGCCCAAACAGTGGATTTTCCCAATGGAATCTAAATATACCAAGGAAACAAAAGATTGGTTAACTTCACATTACTATAAAATATTAACATGATACAAGGAAACAACTTACTTGTAACAAAGTCTTCCACATTTACTTAAAATCCTATCCCTGTAGTAATACCTTAATGCTCTAGACATTTTATCATAAGTCATGCTATTTGAATTCTTATGATGTCCCCATAGTAATGCCAATTCATTTGGCATTAAAATCTTAAAAACTCCTGCAGTACGATCTTCCCAAGCAATCAGTCTCTGGTATCGCTTACTTTCATCTTCTAATAACTGATGAAGAAACTTCAATATGTGCATATTACTCAATTTTCGTTCTTTGAACTCTAAAAATCACATAAAATTAGTTCATTTTCTCAAACTATAAACAATCACACAATATCACATTCACACAACTTAAACTATACTTAATTTATACTTAAATTACACTTAAAACTAAACATTCTATATTACACAATAACACATATTGTTAAAACTGTTGGCCAACTATTACTACATTATAGAAAACTTAAAACTAGAACTAGAACTTTGACTAAACAAATTTAACTTTTCAAAGGATACAAAAAAAGGATATTTTGTGCATTTTATATGTTTTTAGCACATATTTTCGTTTCTGAAATCTGTGACGTTGTAGCGACTTGCGTCGTTCTGTGGTATTTTCCGTTTTGAGTAAAAGGTATTTATTATTGGAATGTGTTGTCATTTCCTTCCTGTTTTGATAATTTAGGTTAGGCGTCCTGTCGTTAAGCAATAAAGTGGTAAATAATTTTCATTCATCGGGTATGTTCGTACATGTACGTAACAAGTTTTGATCACCTCGGGTTTCATCGAAAGTTACTAAATCTAGGGAGTTGCGCAGAGTCGGATTAAATTATGTTTAGATTTTGATTATCTAAACAAATTTTAGTATACATAATACGTACTTGTTAATGTATTTATTTAAATTTAGCTTACATATAATTAAATGCATAGTATTGGATATTTTTTAGTTGATTTATACTTGACGATTACTTTTTATTGTATACATCCGACTCTGTGTTTCTGTTTGAAAGTAAACTAGGGATTTTGTTGATTGAGTTTGGTGCAAAGCAGTGCAAGGCGTAGTTTATTTCAAAACTTTTACACAGTAGTCAATTTTTGTTTTTTTATTATTCTTTAGATATATCTGTTCAATTATCTAACGGCTTGATAGTTGTTAGCACGAGTTATAAATTTTACATAGAATATTATGGTTGTTATTTGTAGTACTAAAATATTGAAGAAATTGTGAAAAAATCCACTAAAGACAATAATTTCCTTTCAAGACAAATGCGTCAATTACTCTTTATTACTCAGAATACAAAATATCAACAAAATGATTGCAATTAGAAATAATAAAGTTACTTTGTTTAAGTAAAGCGCATATAAGGCATCCAATAACTGCACAAATGCATCTCTTCCATTCTCTCTATTGTCTACAATGATACTCTACTCATTTTTACTAAAAATATGAAACATCCTATGTACAATTCATTCATTTCTATACAATATATTCTTCGTATTTTTTATATATCATCACACAAAAATTGAGTCAAATATAAATTACAATTTATTTTATTCAGAGATCACAGAAACAGAGCTGGAAATATAGTTGCCCATCTTAAATTTCATCTAAAAATATTTTTCATATTGTTTCTTTTATCGTCTCCGTTGATAATGTTTTGTTTCATTTTGATTTGTAGCATTGGAATGTCGCGCATTTGAAATTCTCGCAATTGAAAAAACTCGCATGGACCCAATTTGATAATAAATTCCAGTCTATCTCTTCGTATTGTATTTTTACATATTCGCCTTATTCGCAATTATTGTCTCGTTAATTTGTTTTCGTTGCCATCGATAAGAGCATCACACACACATTGTGATCAATCGCAATTTTCCGACCAACGCGGTCGGAAAATCTCACAATAATAACATTATAATAATTAATTTAATATTTAAACAAATTAAAGCTGCCCATAAGTAGTGTGAGAACTACAAAGTTTGCTAGTGTCCAAAATTTTTTATGAAAACTTAATAATACATTCAATTAACGTTAACGTTTTCAACAAATGCGCATATAATGCAATTTACTGCATTTGCGTATTGTTGTCAAACGCCACGACGTCTTTTGGCACATGCCCCCTACGACAATAGGGGACTATTTTAATATACATTCGTTCATCGTCGTCTTTTACTTAACATCTAATTAGTATTTCGGTATCACTAAATAAAATTTGCACAGAATCAAGAAATATTGGCACCAAAACAACAGTCACTAACATAGAACGAGCTTGTTCATCAATGATCCGTCACCATGTCTTCTTTCTTGTAGTACATGGCCTCTCTGAGATTCGGCGGGTCTGGTGAGCAAACGATGTTTACATGCCGACTGCTGCTGCTGAGGTCTGTTGGGGCATCCATACTCAAGTCGGTGGGTTTATCGTCGTAATCGTTGCTGTGGACGTTAATTTCCACTTCAACGGGTTCGACTTTGACGTGAGTGGGGGCGGCCGGAATAGCCGTCACGGTTGTCGTTGCGGCTACTGCTGGTAGTGACGCAGGCGGCGTGCGTTGCGTGGGAGACATTTGCTGCCTTAAGAGTGAGATGTTCTTGATGTTTTTCAGTTCTGTTGGATTGCGCAGGAACCTAGAAACACAAAGAAATGTATTTTTAGTATAAAGTCTCACATTGTGCTATTGCTATTAATATCGTTGCTTTGTGCGATGAAATCATCATCACAAAACAAAACCAAACAAATACTTACTGGTAGCAGTGACGTTCTCCTTGCACCTTCCTTAAAATATTGACCCTGTAGTAGTAACGGAGTGCGCGCGACATTTTGTCGTAATTCATCGAAAGATGATTCTTCTGGATACCCCAGAGCTTGGCTAAACCAGCTGGATCAACGATTTTAAACACTCCGGTGTCACGATTCTTCCACGCGATGTAATTTGTATAACGCTGGTTAGGATCGTTGAGTAATTGTTGTAGGAAATCCCACAATAATCTACCATCTTTAAAAAAACAAAAAAGTTAGTCCAAATTCAAAACTAATTTCATATCTCAACAACATGAAATGTCAAAAAAATATAGAAAACTTACTTGTATTAGGTTCAGGTGTATCGCTTGGGAAAAATTCCCTTTTAAATGAAGGGCTCGCCGCCGCCTCCTTGGGGCTACGTGGTGGAAATTGATGTGCTGGAGGATGAACCAAAGGAAAACTAGGCGTATTCGGTGGGCTCATATTGTGTGCGTGTTTATCCGCAAACTCCTCATCAGAATCAGATTGATTGCTACCATTGCTACCACCACTGCTACTGCTGCCAAAGATGGAATGGTTGAAGATATGCTGCGTTGTGGTGTTATTCTCTGGATGTTGTGGACTACCACCAGCTTGACTTTCAACTGAAGGTGCAGGGCTTAAAGTCACTGAATTTTGTTGTGCCATTAAATGAACAGCCAATTGAGCAGCGTGCGGGTGGAATTCATTTGCTTGAGACAAAATATTCCAACTGTGTGGGGTAGGAGGATGAGAAGTATGAGGACTCAAAGGGTACGGGTGCCGCGATGTAGGCGTCACCGGACTGGAAGGTAAACAGCGCTGAAGATTGTTTGATTCACGCACCAACAATTGCAAAACGTTGTGCAGAACATCACCAGATCCTGGGGCACGTTCTGATAGATCTGTTCTTGTGAGCAAACACATTGCTTTACCTTTACAAACAAAACAAAATAAACATTAACATCATACTTATTTGTCAATTTCGTAAAATATTTACCATTCATTTGGAAAACATCCATATCAAAAGGTTGTAAATCAAATTCCCGTTCAGCCCATCTAAGGAAGGTGTTCACATCATCTCTGGACCATATACGTGGGTCTTGTGGGATTGAATTGGGCAATTGACTTTTGTACTCCATAAGTGGAGACGAAGGCGTGTGGGGTGTTAAGGTTGGGAACCCAAGCGGGTACCGCCACAGCAAATCTGGACTGAATGGCAACGGTAATGGAAGACGATCCATTCCTGGGCCGTTTGTAGGTATGGGCGGTAAAGGACCTGGCACCAACTTCATTTTACCACCTGTAACAACCAAATAAACACCATTATAAAATAACCCTAGTTTCATATCCAAAATAAAACAAAATAATCATAAATTTACTTTCATTATTTTTAACATAAAATAATCACAAAACAAATGCAACTAACAAACAAAACAATTGATAACTATCGTATGTTTCACATTAAGTATGAGTTACCACGGAAGTTTCCTTCAAGGTTGCAAACCAAACCAAACCAGTCAGTCAGTATGGAGTCGAGTACATAGAGGTACAATGTATTAATGTATATCTAATACAAGTATCTACATAATATTTTTATCTGTTTGCATTAACGATTTTCCGGTGTTTGTTCAACGTAGAACACTAATTTGCTTAACAAACTTAGTTGAGTAAAAAACTTAAATAAAGAGCTGTCCATTTGCGCGAATTATAACTTTGTTTTTTCCAATAAGTGTGACACAAGAGACGCGTGTTTATCGAGTTTCGGTTTTCGCCACCATGTCATGTGTTCATGTTCGTACTCACAAACTCACACTTTATTCGATAAGACTAAAAGCATGTGTATATAGAAAATATAAATATTGCGATGATGGAATGAAATTCGAGTCGTGGGAACGTCGCCGATCGACGCGAAGAACATCCATATTGAGAGCATGTGTGCATGAGTGTCGACGACTTCCGGTATGAGGTTACGAGATTGAACAAGCAAACAAGCCTAGCCCATCTGCATTTTCGTATAATCCATACCCATCATGGTATGGTGGTTATTTAACTCTTGAAAATCTTTTTTGTCGACTACCTGCTTGAACTTCATACTACTTTCTTTAATATCAAAATTACAAAGAATAACTTGTGTTCGTTGTGTTAGTTACGATAGTTACTTGTGTTGATTGTGTTGTAGTTCAATTATCTTATTTAAATGCATTGTGAATCATTGTATGGCGTTGTAAAGTACGATGTTATGTTGAAGCAGTTCGAACAGTTTCCTGCTTCGGAAACGGTGAAGCAAACCAACGGTAGCTCAGGCTTGGATCGATTTTATATTTCAATCCATATTTAGCTCCGCTAATGGTTTTATTTAAACGTAGTAAACGCGCGCGCGAGTACAACCAGGAAGAAATGTGTCAATGCCAAGCGCGGTGCCCGTGCGCTTCCGCGTTGCTGTTGCTCGCCGCCTTTTATTCTTGCACACACCATCCAAAGAAAACGCGCGCATAATACACAAACGCAAGATGTAAGAGAAGTAAGTGAGCAACAAGCAACGCAAGATGCAATGCAAGCGGGCAGTTGTTTTAGTGTTTTAATGCGCAATCTCACGAACAGGAAGTTAAAACTGAGTATGACGACATGACGAGCGTCGAGTTATAATGCATCTCATTTATTTTGATCCTTTGTTGGGCTGTTGCCTGCGAGACGCCATAACGTACAGACACACATTGGATGATTTGTTTCAGACATTCAACAATTCAAGCATTCGAGCATTGGAGCAGCGCATTAAAGGCTTAACGCTGTGTTTTTGATGTTTTTGTGTGATGTGCACCACACGTGTCACACACACAAATTTTCCGCAATTAGTTAAATTACATGCGACCAAACGTATCGCACCAAAACGCACAACATACATAACGCGCGTTGTATAATAATTTTATTTGTTCAGCGCCACATAAATGTTTTATTGTTGACTGCTTGTGCCATTCGTGGGGACGTGTTGACGGCGATAACCAGACGAATTGTGCGATATTAAGCGTTTTATCTAATCAAACATCCTATATACGTGTCTAGAACTGGCGATGTTTAAACAATCCGCGAAAATTGCGTAAATAACCGGTTTGTGTTACACTCCACAAACAACTCAAGCATCTCAAACAAATTCTTGATACACAATTTTTTTATGCGGAAAACAATGATGCAATTTTTGAACATTTGATATGAGACAAACATTTAGAGATAACTTACTAATTACCTAACAATAAATTAAATTATTTTGTTTAGGAAACAAACATGTTTTTAAAGTATCAAAAATCACATGCATGGTTAGGTGACTGGCCTCCACAAGGTTAATACTTAGTACTAACTTCCAAACGGACTGAAACTAGGAGACACAAACCGTGTTGTGTTGTTGATCATCCGAGAAGTATGCTTTTTCGAGGTGCTCGAGGAGAATTCGAGCACGACACGCGTGAATGCGGGTCCATATTTATATACCTGCACCGCAGCCAGTACACTTCCCGGAAACACTCGAGCTCGTTACGCGGCGGCCATTAGAGAACCCCGAGACTTGCTGTACAACATGTTCGAAAATCTCGAGCAGCGGTGCACTTATGTAACATTCGATATGAACCGAAGTGAACAAACACATAAAACGTTCAAAAAAAGTACTCTTTACTTTTAAATTTCCGAAAAGGCCATTAAATTTATCTCCCGATCATTTCAACTCTTTACTTTACTTACGTTAAAGTTATGTTAACCAAAGTTCACAGAATCATAACGTGACGTAATAAATTGCTTCGACACCAAAAACTTACAACCCACATGTTTTTACAACTTGTTAGAACTTCCTTTCTGGTGCTTTTTTTTAAATTCTAACTAAGATTTTCCGCCGACGCAGTAAAACGTGCTGTTGTGAGACAACATCCTCGGAGGCGGTAGATATTTGCACAATCAGCGCAACAGGTTGTTGCTTCAAACACTAATTCCTAAGAATTTTTTTATACTCACAAATTCTAACAATATATAAAACGTGCTTCATTTGTTTCAAAACAAAATAATCGCAATACCACGTTTTGTTTCAGGAAAGAAATTGAACATAAACTACGTTAAATTCGTTTTGTGATAACAACTCTAGTATTTCTGTAAAGTGTAAAATTCGCAACAAACAGGAAATACGCGATGATGTACGTGTACTAAATATAGTTTTGCTTATTTACCCGACTTGAACGCCGAGGTGCGTCTGTTCTGCATTGTTTTTTTTTAAATATATTTTTCAAACTTCACTTAAACGACGCATGTGTTTTCACGGTGAAAACACGCACTGTTCACACGTTGTTGATCAAAAGGCAGTAAACACGAGACTGGCCAAAACCTCAACCTCTAACCGTTAGTGTTTATACTTTTTACCACACTTCACAAAAGGAACTAAACAAAGCGATAAAGAATAGTACCAAATATTCACCTTTGAGTATTCCGCAAGCCAGTGTTGATGATAAGTGCGTGCGTTTTACGTATATCCTTGATATATCCTTCAAGAGCGTGTAGAGTATTTGATTAATCCACAAATTCGTCGAGATTGCACTGCATGGAGGTAAAACACTATCGCGTGATTTTAAAAATAGAATTTGACACTTTGATTTATTAAATGTTATTAAATAAATTCCTGTTGTTGAATTATGTTAAGGGTTCTTTTTATAAAGTGAGGGCCTATCGCTGGCGCACTGCTCGAGCGAGTGTGTTGGAACGTTGGACTCGTAGGAGTAACTGTGACTTGCCTCGACGACTGCCACCTTACCACTACTGTTTGGATTTTGATTTCGGTTTCGAAATAGCGTCCGTGTCGGCGGGTGTGCGGGAGTGGATGGTGGGGGCCCATGCCGCGCGCGGTAGAGGAACCGACCGACCGACCGAGGAACGAGGAACGAGGAACTTGTATGCTCTCGTGTGAAGCTAAGCTTGATAGGTAGATACAGATAGAGTCGATGGAGCGAGACACCAACATCCTAGACTGGAATAACAAGTATCCCGTCTCTTTCGGAAGCTTTAAGCTTGGTGCTTTAGTACTGGGTACTTTGGCTTGTGTGGAAGCGCACTGAAGTACAGACGGATATCTTTTCTGTAGCTTGTACTCAATAAGAGCAAGAGGAACAGCAAAAGCAGGAGCAGGACTAGAGCAACGTTGCCATCGGAGGACCGGATCTACACTTACACTTACACTTGCACTTACACTTTATATATCATACTTTACACTTTACTCTTTGCAGCGTGTTAGTTGCTCGTGTATAGTGGGAGATGCCTTCCTGAATCTGACCCCAGCGTAACCAAATGCAAGAGGAATTACATGCATGCATGACCATAACTTCGCCCTCGTCTAGTCACTAGTTAATACCTAATGTTACCATTACAATGACTTACCCTCTTTTTAAAACCACCCCTGTTTTTGATTTTATTTTTTTAAGTCCCATATAGCCAGTTGATCAGCGCCTCTACCGGATAAATTTGCAAATTGTCCTGTACTCCCAAAAATTCACATAAATCTTTAAAATTTTCGCACATTTTGTTTCTATCGCAGTAAACTGAAACAAGAACTTAAACTAAACAAAGCATTTTAAGCATAATGTAATAGTTTTCGTTTCCCACGCGTGAGGAAATAAATATTTGTCGAAATTGAAATTTGAATAGTCTGAGCTGTGTGTACTTAAAAGAATTGTTACACACTTGCACACCAACACAGCGTTTGTTAAAAACTGTTTGGTAAAGTCTAGTAAAGTTCCTAATTGTTTAATTTCACATCTTTTATGAGCTACAATCCTAGGTTTTGTCGTGGAGTGTTGTTCGTTTCGTTACTTAAACAACAAAAAGTTCCGACCGAGATATTCTAACGAAATTGCCAGACGTATAAAGCAATTAGCGTAGGTCGTAGTCGTTCGTTGCGCGTTGCGACGAAATAAAAAATAACAGCAACATGTATAAACTTACGCGCCACAGAACCGCACAACGCGCAGGATTGCATAATGAGTCGTTTCTGCAATAATTGACCTATTACGTTATAACCGCGTGCCTTTTTCCGGGTCGCGTCTCTGAACAAATCAACACTTTACAAATCAAACAAAATCAACACACTCCAACAAAAAAACAAACAACTTTCAAAGATAAATATCGATAGGATGTTTTCATTTATTTAAAAAAGATAATTCTTGAAAAAAGGTGAAAAAAACATCATTCAAATAACAGCTGAATAAGTTGGCAAGTGACTTAAAAATCAACTTATTATTTATAACAAACACCGCAATAAAAGCAATAAAACCACGAACCGGACGGATCTGACGGATGTCTTACGATTCCATTGCACTTTATCACCATGCTGTCGTTGATGATCTCATCGCCTGGTTTATTTATTCATCTGCGAATCGCTAAGTTCAACTATGGACATATGACACGATTGTATGCACACAACATTCACCACGTATTACCAAGTTACAAGTTATAAGTTACCAAGTTACCAAGCCACCAAGTCACGTTCAACTCAACGAAAATATTACTTGGTGATGTATCCGATGATTCGTAATGTCTAGAAAGTCTTAAATTTTATTATATCCCATATACTGAGTGTTTCAAATGATACAACTCTCGACGAAAATGTAAAGGCTCGCAATGTAACTAATTTTAAACAAACCGTTATGGACTTGAAATAAAATCAAGCAAAGTATGTGCTGGTATAGTTCTAGTTTGAATCCGATTTCTGATTCATCGGCTTGACGGTATCTTGGCACCGAGAACAGTGGCATGTCGCGCGCAATCCGACGAGGTGTGTTATAAACACTTCCTTCCTATAAAATCCGCGCACGCAAATAACGCGCGCGCGCGCACCGAAATGCGGACGTTCGTTTGGGCCCGTCGTCTCTCCTGACAGGACACACAGCGCGACGTTACTAAATTTGAACCGCTTGGCACGCGTTCAATTCGCATGCACATTCCTGCTGCCGGTTGAAATTACTCATTGTAAAGCTGCGTGGCAAAAGCACAAGCTACTTACTTGATATCTAACAAATTGTATACATTTTAAAGGATAATTGTGTGTTTTTTGTTTTAACAGATGCATCTAAACTGTTACTTTATATAATTTTGAAAAATAAATTCAAAAAGCTTGGGTTTTAAACAAAATGTTAAGTTAGGTTAAGATTTATCCACATTTCTTATAATTTTCTACTTATTATTTATTTATAGTTTAAAAAATTAACATTTTACAATTGAAGGGTTGTGTTAATGTTAACCAAAAAATCCTTTTTATTTGTGGTCCTTGGAATTCTTGAAAATTCCATAAAAACTATAAAAGTGTAATGATTTTATAGGTTAGAATGGGTTAGTTTTATTTTATGGCATTTAAAACATTTAAGACTTTAAAACCATGTGGACACTCATCTAGTATTGTCCCTAGAGTGCAGAAATCTCAAAGGGTAAATACTAAAATACGTCTTTACGGCGTAAACAAAAATAAACTCGTTACTTTATTGTGGAAGATTTGCTTTAATGCTCTTTCATTGCGCTGTGTGTTTTATGGTGAGTGGCGTATTGTTCAACTTCTCGAACATTTGTGAGCTTGATCCCTGATCCCTGGTCATCTTAATTGGTTCCCAGTAAACTGGGCTTACGGCTTGGGCCTACTGTGCGCCTTCCGTCCTGACGACCTTTTGCGACCTCACGGTAATAACCAACAGTAAGTACTAAAGACAGGTAGGAGCTGACTAGCTGGGCAAGTTGTAGGAGAAGAACAACTTCGGCAAAGTCCAAGGGATTAGCAAAATATTATGGCGGATTATGAGTTTTCCGAAAAGGTGTTACTAGATGTTACGATGTGCGATTGGGGTAGATATTTTCGTACAAAGGTGGTGTATTATGTTAGATTGTGATCGCTTGTCATTTGTTGTTATTTGTTGACATTTGTGTAGCGTGTGAATTTTTTTTCGCAAATAAATTGATTTTGTTTTATATTTGAAACAAAACTAAGCAACAAAGATTAGCGTGAAATTTTTTTTTACATTATTTCTACATCATCAAGTCATAAAAACTGAATTTACAAAGCCCAACACTTGCCAAAATATAAACGTTCAAAATTCCAAATAATTTTCTCACAATTTCGTGCTGAGCTTTCTATCAAAAAGTGCACGCAGTTTTCGGAATGTTAAATTTTTTTGGGAGATTTTGTGCAAATAATTACGATGGAAATATGCCAATTGCGTCGCCCCCAGCATCAGTGTCGTTGCGTGAGATGCATAACAACTATAACAACGCGAAAACAACAAAAAAACATTGAAAAATGCATAACAACTCATCTAGTATTCAGACAAGTAAAATAAGATACAACAGAAAACCGACAAAAAGTGGAATTCAACAAGTGGACATAACATGTAGGTATAATAACATGTAAATAAGTTATTTCGAACGTTCGTTCTGATCGCATTGCACGCATCAAAATTTGTAGATTGATTCCACATAATTTGAATTTAATGGCTCGTTAATGGCCACCGCATTGACGCATTGACGCAAGTGACAAAGTGTATTTAACAATTTAATTTAATAAACTGGACGTGCAATAAGTAATTAACGATACAATTCAATGTATACAAGAAATTAAATTTTGTTGAATGTCGTGTGCTTTAGTTTCCAAATCATAACGGAAGTCGCGCGATGGTCGAAATATGCAGCTTATCGTCTTTTGATTGCACGAAATACCGGCGATTATGACTAATTACTTGGATAAATTGTTAACTTTGATGGAGGAATTGGAAGGGAAAGAAGGTTAGTTTTGCATTTCAATTTGGCTCGATTGACGTCAGAAGTGAAATATGAACTAAAAATAGCACATTATTCACAATCGAAATTTACAGCATTGTTTTCGATGAAATCAAAAAATGTTATTGAAAGAATAATGACAGGTGACGTCACACACAATACTAATTGTGTTGATTAATCACCGGTTAATATTCGGAAATTTATCAACTGATAAGATTTTGTTATCGGGTTGAGTTTAGTCGGAAGTAGACAAAACGCAGTTTGATTCATTACGGGGAATTTTCATCAAAACCACATTAAATTGTTTCTTTTTTTTTAAACAATTGAATTAATTAAAGAAATAGTTTAATAACGAAAAACATATCTAAAAATGTGTATGGTCAGTACATTAAATTTAAACTAAAAAAATTTGGAAATACTACCAAAGTTTCTCAACCGGATATAATAATTCATGATTACAAAGAATCTCTCTCTGTTGACGACATATTTATTTTAATCCCGAAGCATGTCGTGATCGCTTGTGCATTGCAAACAAACATCAATGCACAAAATGTCAAGAAGGTTATCACATATCAATTAAACCGCATGATCATTGCTCGTCGCGTTTGTGGCGAGCAAAAATGATAAAAAATTGCGTATCCTCACCATATCAAGTCTCATACAGTATTCTCGTGTCTCATCATCAGCCTAGGCGCCAATCGCTTCCATGTTTCATGTTTATTATTATTTTATGTGAGATGTTTTATGTCTTATTGCGATATTATGTTGTTTTCATCATGGCGCGGCGCGCGCGCGCACATACCGCAATACCGGGTGATGTGTTTAGTTCCTGTTTTCAAAACGTCAATCAAAAACACACGCACTCCATTGCTGTATGATTATATTAGACATAATAAACAAACAAAACAATTAATTTTTATTTTTATTTGATTTATACTTACACGCGTTACTAATAAAATTAATAAATTTTTGTAAACATGATATGATATTTGGAAGACTTTGTGTATTAAGTTGATTTTTTGAGTGGGTTTGAGTTAGTGATAAGGAGTCGTAAATAAAACAGTGAAATTGTGCAAAATGTTGCCGTTCTGCGGCAGGAGAAAACAGATTTACGCGTGCACACGCAAACAACAAACATATTTTGTTGTGATTATATTTTTTGTTGTTGACTTTGACGAGGAGGAAATGCTTTGATAATTGTATTCTGTGCTCATCGACACACATTTAGGTTCTGATAGATGATATGTGAGTTATGGGCATGTATACAATGTTCAATTTATCAGGATATATTTCATGTTGTGATGGTAATAATAGAAATTGTAATAACAATAACAAGCGATAAATTTGTTATGATTTGTTTCTCGTCTATGTAATCGCTTGCTGATTATGCAAATCTCGGTCGAGTTTTATGACTTTTTTTAGCAAATAATCATGCGAGTTTTTAATATCTTTTGCAATTAAAATATAAAATAATTGGAAAAATTTTAGTCACGGTAGAACTAAAATTTGTTGGTATTTGTTGAACTACTAAGTAAAAGCAAAACGAAGAATGTCATTTAATGTCCCAGATGTCGTTTCTAAATGTTATCTTGTTTTCCAAAAAGATAAAACTCGCGTCAATTAGCATTCAATTTGTATCTGCATATCAAAATGTGTTGTGTATTCGATTATAACACCGCTCGACGTTGTATAACGGCCCGCAGCAGCGCACGAGCATTTGGTTCTGCGATATTGAGCAACTCATTATACAAACGCGATTTGCCAACCAAGCATGAGAGGCACCTCATCGACACAGTTCTTGTAAGTAAGTAAGTACACAACAACGTTCCGGGCGCAGGCGGGCGTTGTTCAATGTAATCGCTTGCACACTTCTTGAACGCCGCCGCCGATTCGGGTTAAGCAGTGCGCGCATGGTGGAATAATAAGTGAAAGTGTTTGCCAAAAAATCACCTACGCCTCATACAATACAAACCTATAACTGCTATTAGTGATTAATGTTCAGAAAATACACATAAGAAATAAATAAAACAAACTGAGCTGAAGACTGACTTGTGAATGAATGGACTGTGGATGAACAAAGTAAAGATCAACAAGTAATAAAAAATTAACGTGGATATGCTTGACATTTTGAAATATTTTATTTCGTGTTTCGACGTTTCCTAATCCGTTTGGCTTGATTTCCTCATAGGATTACTCGATTGTTAGATAACGCTCATAACACAATTATGAAGCGCGTCGCGTCACGTCTTGAATTGAAATGTTTGCTTTTGTTTGAATGTTTAATGTTTCGTTCTTTAGTTTTATGTGGCGTTAATTGGTTACCTAAGGGTTTCGAATAGAGCGAAAACTAGGTTATGTTCACATAACATATAACCTAATCTCATTTGTTTTGTTATTTTATGAACAATTATGTCACTTTCTTTGACAGAAAGATTGATAACGTATAAAATACAATTTCATGGGTTCTAGGATTTATTTTGATACATATATAATTTTTAACAAAACCATATCAAATTATGTTTAATTCCTACAACAATTTCCTTGTTAAGTTCTCCTTGAAGTTAAATAATTAACGTCGATTTTAATAAATAGTTTTTTATGTAGGTACACAGACAAATCGTAAACGTATAACAAGGAAACGGATATATTCGTTTGGTTCGGTTCGGCAAAACGGTTACGGTCCAACTTCCTTGCGATTCGGCGCTCGTTTTGCTTCATGTGCTCGTTTTGCTCTCGCGCGGCGCGGTTTCATTACATCTTGCATTACATGCAGGTACGCCCGGTCGTGCGCGTGCAATAACGAATTGCGTAATGGTTACGTAACGTTATCATAACGCTTTTCGTGCCACACACTCACACCATTCGCATTTCTCACACTCACAGTTTCGACGAAACTTATTCACAATATGCACCAAACAAAATCAATAACAATGAACACAAACTCTTAAGAATCATAAGAAAGAACTCATTAATCTTCAGTGCTTCAAGATTTTAAGATCTGAAAATATCAAGCTTGGAACTTCAAGTGTTAGAAACTTAACCTTAAAATAGACATGATTTTATTTAGAGTTAATTCCAACTTAAATGCGAAAATTACCAACTATTTAAAACGATATTAAAAGCGGTCTTAACAGTTCTTTAACCTTTTGGACTTTGCTCCTTTTATTCCTCTCATTTCACTCATTACTCATTACTTAGCGCTGGATCAGTGAGGAACGAGGAAGCTAGTCTTTAAGAAACGCATTTACTTAATTTTCATTTAGATTTTCATACATGCAACTTTTAATTATAGGATTAAAATTTATAAAAATCAAACTAAAGTTTGGTTATGTTAGGTAAGGTTAGGATAAAAATTGTAAGCTGGTTTAATCTTTTCCTAGTATTCCGGAATCCGCCGAGTCATTAGGCATCATGAATGTTGAAAATTGAAGTCATTTGCCACTGGATTTTTCGCCTATTAAAGAAGCCCTAATCGTTCTGGAAGCATTTTAAGGCCTGTACCGTTC